>ML263130.1:1288-40700 GCA_005239495.1 Nicotiana undulata | reverse complement strand
GGGACATTCTGTGCCGAGTGTTATTATATACGCACGAGGGGACATTCCGTGCCGAGTGTTATTGTATACGCACGAGGGGACATTCCGTGTTGAGTGATTGTGAGGTTATGCACGAGGGTACATGCCGTGCCTTATGTTGTTCATTATCTGTTTGAGAAATTAAATTCCTGCCTTTATCTTTACATTTCAGTTATTACCCTGGTCTACCGTGCTAGCATTTTGTTGCCCCTTTTACCCCCAGCATGTTGTCCCCGTATCTGTCTTACTTGCTTATTTCCGTTGACATTTTCCTATTATTATATAGAATTGCACAGGTACATATATTGTTGTCGGTCCTAGCATCGTCACTACTTCGCCGAGGTTAGGCTCCGCACTTACTCGGTACATGGGGTCGGTTGTACTGATGCTACACCTGCACTTCTTTATGTTGTGCATACTACGCAGCCGGACCTGGTGATCACTGACGGTCAGAGCATCTCATCAGTTCATACAGGAGACATCGAGGTAGACCCGCAGACGTTCGTGGGCCTTGGCGTCACCTTCTACTCTTCACTTTCATCTCTGTCTTACTTTATATTTCAAAGACAATCCTATGTACTTATTTTCAGACCTTTGTTTTAGTAATCTCTTAGACAGTTCGTGAGTATGTGACACCAGTTCTGGGATTTGTATATGGGTTTTATTTCGAAATTGCTATGTTATATTTTGGTTATTTGTTAACCTTCACATTGCGGACCATCGATGCCTTAGTTATCTTGTTCGTTTTAGTTGTTAATGAGTTTTATTTAGTTCAAACGTTGGTTTGTCTAGCGGGTTCGCCGTTAGTCGCAGTCATGGCCCGAAGGTGTGGTTTCGGGTTGTGACAAATTTAAACAAGAGGTGTCCCTTTCGGGGAAAGGAAAGGACTTATCTGGAGTGCATGCGGACTTCAATGAACATGACATGCCTTTGGACTAGATGCCTGATCCGTGTAAACCGTCCGACTCTCAGAAATTCATCACAACTATTACCTTGAGATTGAGAAACCTTGCCCTAGAAACGTTTCCATGTCAGTGGCCAATTATCCTCTTTTCGATCAGTGGTTCCCTTTGCGGGTTTTCTCCTACTAACCTCAATCATTTCTCTTCTTACCATTGCCTCACGGTGCTCGTGTGGGTTTTCACCGATGAGACTCTCTCATTTTTATTTCTCTTCTTACTGTCGCCTCACGATGCCCGTGTGGATTTTCACCGATAAGACACTCTCATTTCAATTTCTCTCGTTTGCTTGTATTAATCCAAACAACTGTATCCTCCAATTTTGTACATCTTTGCCGATTAATCGGAAGGACTTGAACAGAATTTTGGGTAAAAAGAATTTGGACTGAATTACAACTTTGGAACCTTTCAGGCAACACATCGCCGAACATATCATAACCTCTGCCCCTAGTTTCATTTTTGGGGAAATTTGGATTTTTATTTTGGTGTGACTGAACCCCAGGGAGAGGCTGCCTATGTATCCTTTCGGAATCAAGTCAGACGTAGTTCATGGAAACATTTTTGTTTTTGTTTTGATTTTTTTTTTGTTTTTTCCTTTTTTTTTGTTTTGTTTTCTCTTTCTTTTGCTTTCCTTGTTCTCTTTCTTTTCATTTCATTTTTTTGTTGCTCTTTTTTTCTTTTTTTTTTCAACAACACTTTCACGTTCCAAAGAGGGTAATCAAAGGAAGGTAACCGGTTCAAAGGGTTGGCAAAAGGGGTAATAGTGTTTAGGTAGCGAGAAAATTTAATACTATATGGAGGATCAAACATAATACCTTTTGACTGCACCTGCGTTGACAGTTGATTCTGGAACATTTTTTTCGAGCCCCGAGTACAACGTACTCTTTTGGCAGTACTCTTATCACAATGCATAGATCTTTCCAATATGAACCAATTTTCCTTTGGCTATTCTGATTCATTGTTTTATTTCCTTGACCAAACTTCATTTGCATTTCTGATCCTTGATTTATTATTTCGAACCCTGACGGCGTTTTAAGATCTTTTGACTGCACCTGCATTCAGAGTTGTTTCGGGGACAATTTCTTCGATTTACCCCAAGCACAAACGCACTCTTTTGGAAGTACTCTTGTAGTAATGTGTGGACCTTTCTAATCTAAACCAATTTTCCTTTGGTTATCCTGATTGTTTTATTTCGTTGATCTAACTTCATTTGCATTCTGAGTCTTGATTCATTATTTTAGAGTGTGACAACGTTTTAAGATATGGGCATGAAGTCCGCAAGCATGTCATGTTATTGAAATCTGCATTTAAACAGAACTGAAAGTAGCATAAGAAAAAAGAAGAGATTAAGAAAAGAGACATTCTTGGAAAATGAGATATTAAATCCATTTGATTTTTGATTGATTTTTTTTTTGAAATTTAAAGATAGAAGGGTTTACATTGGAAAGTAAGACAATAAAGTAAAACATCCGGATCACACCCTGAGATAATTCGAACGCAGAAAGGATAGTAAGACTGGCTACTGAGACTCCCATCTAATGGGGAAACTTTCATGCTTGGCAACCGTTTTCTGGTTTTTCTTCTGTCTCGACAATGGCTGCAATGGCCTTCAGTGCCGGATCAAATTTCTCATCTTTACAAATCATTCCGACTACTGGCCCAGTGTGAGCATACAGGGGGTTATTCATCGTATTTGGGTCTTCTTCATCCCCAAGCACTATTGTCTGGACCTCGATGAGGTCTTCCACTGCTCTTTTTAAAGTCCAACAATTTGCAGTGTTATGCCCTACTGCTCTAGAGTGGTATTCACATCTAGCATCAGCCCGGTGCGAGGGGGACTCAGGGTTCGGCTGATTTGGGGCCACCAGCTGCAGCAGACCTGTCCTGACCAGCTTTTGGAACAAGCTAGAGTATGATTCACCAATAGGGGTGAACTGGTTCTTTTGGGAAGGCCCTCTTGGGCGAGGATTATATTGGGGAACATTTGGTTGGGGATTAAATGGAGCTTGGTAAGGATGGGCATTTCTGGGAAGTGGAGCTCGGTTTTGGGTGTAATTTTGTGGTCGCATATAAGATTGAGCGTTCATCACCGCATAGGGAGGCGGTGCCGCGACATATGCAACATCATATTGATATGGATGATAGTGTTGTGGAACTTTAGGAGGCATATATGATTGGTTGAATGCCCTGCGGGCCCCCTTCAAGCTCGAAGCCATCATGGCTCCCTCTTCTCTGTCGTTTCTGTTCATCGAAACCCTTACTTATTTTCAACGGCCTCTGATGCAGCCTTAAAAACAGCTTGACTCAAGATTTGGCCTGTATTCAGACCATTTTCTACCATCTCCCCAATTTTAATAGCTTCAGCAAACGGTCTACCCATAGCAGACATCATGTTCTGGAAGTAGTCCGTCTTTTGGGCCTATGGGAAGACCGTAACCATTTCTGCTTCGTTCATTGGAGGTTTTACCCGGGCGGCTTGCTCGCGCCATTTGACAGCATATTCACGAAAGCTTTCCGCTGTTTTCTTTTTCAAATTGGACAAAGAATTCCTGTCGAGAGCGATGTCCACATTATATTGGAACTAGCGGACAAAGTCTCGGGCCATATCGTCCCACACATGCCAATGGACAATATATTTACCAATATAGCATTCAGAAGCAATTCTGGTGAGGTTTTCTCCAAAATAGGCCATTAGCAACTCATCTTTTCCACCAGCATCCCTCAACTGGTTACAATACCGTTTCAAGTGAGCTATCGGGTCTCTGTACCCGTCATATTTTTTCAAACTTTGGCATCTTGAAACCAACTGGAAGGTGAACATGTGGGAACATGCACAAGTCGGAGTAGGAGAGGCTCTTTTTACCACTCAAACCTTGTATGTTCTTTAAGCTTTGCTCTAAGCTTCTCATCTTTCGAGCCATTTCTTCGTGCTCAGGGTTTCTCATTGTTCTTTGCTGACCCATAGGAGACTCATATTGAGGGTATTGAGGGTAAGAGTTTGGCTTGGGCACTATTGGATGTGCCGTAGTTGAGATTGGTGGCACAACGAACATTGCTGGCGGTGCCCTTGAATCCGGCGCCTGGGGTGATCCACAGAAGGCATTCCGGGGCCATTAGACGGCATTAGGGGGTGCCCACATGGGATTAGTGGGTTGGGAACAAGGGTGTTGGAAAGCCCATCTGAACCAGGAATCAACTCAGGAAAACCAGTGATTACACTTGGCGGTTTCCTGCCGTTAGACCAAGCGTCCCACATTTCGAACATGCGGCGACGCAACATTCTATTTTCTTCAGC
Source organism: Nicotiana undulata (assembly GCA_005239495.1). Taxonomy (NCBI): domain Eukaryota; kingdom Viridiplantae; phylum Streptophyta; class Magnoliopsida; order Solanales; family Solanaceae; genus Nicotiana; species Nicotiana undulata. The sequence continues at coordinate 36,428 of ML263130.1, read as the reverse complement.
AGTTGCTGATTCCGGCTGCAGAATAGCCGATGACAGGCTATCCTCAGGACCGATCATTGGCAGATTACTGACGGAGGCCATCTCTACCTTTGGACCTTGTGAAGGATGAGAAACCGGACTACCAACAAAACCAACCACCAAAACCTGACTAATTTGCACACCAAACAACCGTGTTAGTTTTGAGACATTTAACATATAGAAAATTGCATATTGGGATGCAATGCATAACAGTTAAATGCTTGTACAATGTGTTTGAACGGTTGCATGTTTCATCCCGGCCTTTAGATGTCCCTTTCAAAATTTATCTCTCATTCCTTTTTTGACTTTTCTGTATCTCGATTTCTTTTTCTTTCTCTTTTTGTTATTTTCGCTCTTCGTTTTTCTCAATTATTTTGTCACTCTTATTTTTTCACTTTCTTTTCACTCTTTTCTTTATTTTTCACTCAATTTTTTTTCACTTTCTTTTTCTCTCGCTTCTCTTTTTTTAAATTTTCTTATGGTTATGATCGAATCCGATGGGGATTGCCTACGTATCATGACGCGCATGAATCAGATCTTGCGTAGTTCAGGAAGATTGAGAATGGAGTAAATATACTAACCTTTTTTTTAAATTTATTTATTTACTTTTATAAAACTCAGACACGCATTTGTTTTTGAATTTTCTGAAGGAACGGGTTTAAAAGGACAAAGGAAATACTTTTTGGCTCTTCTTTTTTTCTGATAGATTTTTTTTCGAAATGTTTGAATAAAGACTTCTAAAGAAGCAAGAAAATATTTTGTTGGACTTTTGCTTTTTTTTTTAAATTTTGAATTTTTGTTTTGGAAAATATTTCAAGATAAAGGAAACCGGTATTTTGGATTTTGATTTGTCTTCTTTCTCTTTTTTATCTTTTTTTGAAATAAAGACTTTTAGAGAAGAAATAAAATATTTTTTTGGTTTTTGATTTTTTTGCTTTCTTTGATTTGATGTTTTTTTTATTTCTGGGCGAAAGACTCCTAAAAATGGAGTAAATATATTTTTTATTATTATTTTGATTGATTTTTTTTTAATGAAAGACTTCTAATAATTCTTTTACTTTTGTTTTGAACTTTGAAAATTTCAGAAGTAACAAGAATAAATTTTGTGGAATTTCCACTCGTTTAGTCTCTTTTATTTATTTATTTAAGATAAAAAAAATATTTTTGGATTTCAAAAGAGGGACATTAAAGAAAGATTATCTAAAGGAAAAAAGAATAATTTTTCTTTTTGGATTTCGTTTTCTAATATTTTTTTTTTTGACTTTTTGGAAGAAAGACTGTCAAATAATAAAGCGAATGTGTTTTTGGATTCTTTCTTTTTTGTTGCATTTTTTGTTGAGAAAGAGACTTTTAAAAGGTTAAAAAAAATGTTTGTTTTTGCTTTTTTGGACTTTGTTTCCTTTTATTTTTTTGAAGACTTCTACAAAGAAAATATTTCAATTATTTCGAGTTTCTTTTTTCGAAAGTAAATTTCTGGAAAAAACGAAAATATCTTTGGGCTTTAGGATATTTTCGAAAGAAGATTTCTAAAGAAGAAAAAAAATTCTTTTTTTTAGTTTTGTCTTCTTATTTTATTTTATTTTTTAAATTTTTAGGAAAAATACTCCTAAAGAGGAAAAAATATTTTCTTGGATTTTGATTGATTATATTACTTTTTTGTTTGTTTTTGATTGAATGATTTCAAAAGAAGGAAAATATTCTTGTTTTTTTTTTCTTTTTTTTTTTGGGAAAAATCGCTGTCAAATGATTCTTAAATTTTCTTTTTTGACAGAAGGTGATTTGCATTCATCAAAAGACAATGAAGCGATCAAGGAAAAAAAAACTTAGTTTCTCAATAAGACTGCTCTTGAATGCAACTGAACTCATTTAGGCCGCTTTGATAACAACAACATGTATGGCATTGGCAAGATGAAGATTTGTGCGAGAACTAAGGCCTGCCATGCTAATTCTCCCATCAGATTTCATGTAAATGTTATGCTCTTTGGTCATGAATGAAACTTTCTCAGCATTCAATGTTGTGAAAGTAAACATTCCAATTTGCTTGATGGTATGACTCCAATCACCTACTGTACCTCGAGCTTGCAAGGAATCAAAGAGTTGTTGGCGCATGCTAATAATCCTGTCGGCCATACAACTTGTATCAGAATGAAGACATCAATAAGGGGCATGAAGAAGAATAAAGGAAAGCCAATATATGCACACAGAAATCACAACTCCAGCAATGAAGTTGTGAAGCAGCTTCTGATTGTCTCTCGTGGGTACGAAAATTGTCTTGGGTACGTTAGTTAGTTCAAAAATCCTATATGATATCAAAACATAAATTGCAGTGACAAGCATAAAATTAAGCATATGATGGTCCGGAATAAAGGACAAGAGCCACTTAGGCTGTCCATTCGACATATGGATACCCTGTGTCCTCAAGGCGAAGACCATGCTTGGAAATCTCAGTGAACACATATTACTTCTTTGCTTCTAACTTCCAAGTCATTATTTACACCTCTTATTCTGTGGGGTAATGCACAGTCATTACAAATTGATAAGGACAACATTGTGTAAATCCAGCAACTGATTTTTCCCGAATTTTCCAGTGAGCAGCATAATTCAGATAACTAGAGTAGTCTTGTAATGACCCGATCGGTCATTTCGCGTATTCGGACCCTGTCCCCCTAAATAAGACTTTTCTTAGTGGCTTATCGTTATTTGTGACTTGCGGGGACGGGCGGTTCGGGATTCGGAAGTGTTTAGGATGGTATAGGGACACTTAGTTCCTTAAGGTTGTCTTTTAAGGCCAAGTTTGACTTCGGTCAATATTTTGAGCAAACGACCTCGGAATCAAGTTTCGATGATTCCAGTAGATTCGTATGATGATTTCGACTTGTGCGTACGTTCGGAATGTGTTCTAGATGACCCGGTAGCGGTTCGACGCCAAATAGCGAAATAAAGTTTTCTTAAGTTCATAATTTGGTTTAGAACGTGTTTTTATGTTATCGAGGTCCGAAAGGAATTTCGAAACCGAAAATAATTTCGGTATGTCATTCATGACTTGCCTGCAAAATTTGGTGTCATTCCGAGTAGTATAGGTCGGTTCGCGCATTGAAACCGAATTCAAGAACTTAGAAATTCTTAAGTTTGATTCTAGGGGTTTTGAGAGGTGATTTTGAGTCTTAGCGTTGATTTGGGTGTTCTGAAGGCTCGAGCGAGTCCGTGATGTGATTTAGGACTTGTTGGTATAATTGCACGGGGGCTCGGGTGGGCCTAGGTGCCTCCCAGACACCAAACGGAGCCAAAAACCAGCAGCTTCAGCTGCTGGTGCACCAGATCTGGTGTGACCGCAGGTGCGACCCCCAGGGGAGCTGGTCTAAATCGCAGGTGCGGACCTCCTTCCGCAAGAGCGAACCCGCTGGCGCGGGTTTTCCTCCGCAGGTGCGGCCCCAGGCCTCCTAGGCCACTTCCGCAGGTGAGACCTTTGGCTCGCAGGTGCGGTCCTCGAGCCGCATGTGCGAGATCACTGAAGGCAGTGAGCTCATTTAATACGGGACATAACCATTTTCACCATTTCTTCTCCTCCATTGGCGATTTTGAGGGCTTTCAAGAGGGTATTCGGCATAGCTACTAAGAGGTAAGTAATTTCCATTCTAATGTTGGTTTATTACATCAAATCTTAGGTAGATTAACACCCAATTAGTGCAAATCAAAGGGGTTAGAGTGGAAAGCTAGGGGTGATGAACTTTAGGGAATTTCAATACTTTTCTAGCATGAATTCATATAAAAAGTATATATTAATGATCCTTAGGCTATGGGTGAGTGTTATCTTCGAAAATTTTCGGAATCCGAGCATGCGGGCCTGGGGGTGAATTTTGGGATTTCTTCAAGAATAATGAATTTACTAAATAAGTAGGAGAATTTTCATACTTTGAGCATGCATTGACATATTTACATATCATTTGACTAGTTTCGAGTCCTCGGGTGTAAAGTTTGGAGTTTCGGGCACGTTCCTGACCCGGGAAGTAGGTTCTACGCGAGGTGAGTCTCCTTTCCAACCTTGTAATAAGGAATTGTCCCCATAGGTAAATGTAAATGATCGAATTATCCTTATTTGCGGGGGCTACGCACGCGCAAAGTGATGAGAGTCCGTGCGTAGCTACTACTATGTTATGTCGGGTAGAATTTAGGATTTCACAAGCATGCCTTTATGTGCCTTACCTGTACCTTTACATGTGTTCCTAGTTGCTTATTGTCTTTGAAATTGATATGAGGATTTTAGGAGGTTATGTTTAAGTTTAAGTGCTTAACTCTCTGATTTCAAGTATAAACCATGAAAAATTCCTGAATTTCATGATAACTCTATGTATGTCTACGAGCACCCGTGTCGCATGTATGATTCGTGAGCGGGGTAGACTTATATTTATGTCAACCGCGTCGCATGATCGATTTGCGAGCGGGGTAATAAATGCATCTATGGTTCGTGCCGCTCGACCCTCGGCAATGATCATTTAAATTTTGCGTCGCTTCGGCCGTACGCCTCGACATATTATATGCTATGTGTTTGATTGGGAGTCGTATTATATTCTTACCAATTTAATTGTACTTTGGGAAAGGAAACTTTTGATTTTTATTAAATATTGTTACTTGGCACTTGTAGGTAGATCGTTATCTTCATATACTGATGCTCTATGTCTACTTGTTTTCCATAAATGTTAATCCTGTTTAGATTCATTAAATCATATTATCGATAACGACCCTAGTGAGTAACACGTCTACCTCTCGTTACTACTTCTTCGAGTTTAGACGGGATACTCACTGGGTACATATTTGTTTATATGTACTCGTGCTACGCTCTGTACTTAATTGTACAGGTTCTGAGGCTGTTGCACCTGGTCACTATTCAGGTGTCTGTCATCTGGAGTACTATCTGGATCCGACTACACGGTGAGCTGCTCTTCATGGCGTTCCTCAGCAGCACTGTGGAGTTTTTATTATTTTTGGGATATTTCTGTCTACCCCTTTCAGACAGTTGTACATTCATTTTGTCTATTTGTATATTCCACTAGTCGCTTGTGGACTTGTGACACTAGGTCTTGGCACACGTAGTTGACTCGCTAGTATTTTTCTACTCTGTTTATGCTGGCAAATGATTTTTGAGGTAATTTAAATCAATTTTCCTCACTTCCTCACCTTCATTAAAGGACTTCTTAAATTAAAACTGGACAAGTATTTGAACATCTCATAAATTTAAGTATTTTCGTTAGCAAACTAGTGTTGGCTTGCCTGACTCCGGTGTTGGGCGCCATCACGACCTGAATTGAAATTTGGGCCGTGACAAGATGGTGTCATAGCTCTAGGTTCACGTAGGTCTCACAAGTCACAGGCAAACCTAATAGAGTCTTACGGATCGATACGGAGATGTATGTATTCATCTTCGGGAGGCTATAGGGTGTTAAGAAACCTCTCTTTATTCATATTCTATCGTGGAGTCGATGGTCTTACTAAATCTCGTTCTTCTATTCTCTCACAGATGGTGAGGACTCGTGTAGCTGACATTCCTTACCCGGGAGATGCCGCTACCCCCTCCGTCCAAGGCCGTGGCAGAGACCGGGGGAGCGCACCGGCCCGCGGTAGGGGACGAGGGCGTCCCAAAGTTGTTCCATTAGCACCCCAAGTGGATCCAGCAGAGGATCCCATTACTGAGGAGCAGGGTGAGGTACCCCCAGCAGATCCAGTTCCGATGGATTTCATGACTGCACCAAGCTTCCAGGAGGTCATGGGCCGTATGATACGGTTCATTGACACTATGCTCCAAGCTAGTTTATTTCCAGCGGATCCTACCACATCTCAAGTGGGAGGGGGAGTTCAGACCCCTACCGTCCAGGCCGCGGGTCATGCAGCGGTAGTATATCAGACTCCGGGTACTCTGCCCGTGGGTGGAGCGCAGCCAGCAGCAGCAGCACCAGAGCTTAGATCAGCTGCGGACGATGATCCGCAGAAGTTACTCGATAGATGGACTCGATTGCACCCTCCTGTCTTCGGAGGTGAGAGGGGCGCGGATGCCCAGGACTTCATTGATAGGTGCAGGGACAGACTGCACAACATGAGGATTTTGGAGTCCCATGGAGTTGATTTCACTACTTTTCAGCTAGAGGGAAGGGCCCGCAGATGGTGGTAGTCATTTATCCTTGGTAGGCCAGAAGGTTCCCTTCCTCTCACATGGGAGCAGTTCACTCAGTTGTTCCTGGACATGTATATTCCACCCTCAGAGAGGGAAGAGCTGCGATATCAGTTTGAGCAGTTGGAGCAGGGGCAGATGTCAGTGACAGACTACGAGGCCAGGTTTTCTGAGTTGTCTCGCCATGCCCTTATGATTCTTCCTACTGATGCGGAGAGAGTGCGGAGGTTTGTAGCTGGACTGCACTCAGGTATTAGGGCCAACATGGCCCGAGAGGTGGAGATGGCTACTCCTTATCACCTTGTGGTCGAGATAGCTCGTCGGATTGAGGGTTACTGATCGAGGGGCAGAGAGCAGGGTCAGCAGGACAAGAGAGCTAGGTTTTCTGGAAGTTTCAGAGGTGCCCCAGCTAAGGGTAGAGGTCAGTTTGGTAGAGGCCAGCCCAGCAAGCCTTCATATTCAGCTCCACCACCTCTCCGTGGTGCTCCAGTGATACCATATTTCAGTGCCATGCCGAAGAGTTCTTACCGCCCACCAGCCATTCAGCATTCCTCCGACGGGTATTCAGGTCATCAGGGTTCCCCTAGTCCCTACTTCAGTGCCATGCTAGAGGTTTCTCACCGTCCCCCATCTATTCAGGGTTATTCTTCTTCAGGGCATCAGTACATGCCCTTAGTGAGATGCTACGAGTGTGGGGATTCAGGGCATATGAGGAGGACTTGTCCCAGGTTTCGGGTCAGAGCTTTCTAGCAGAGTTACCAGCCTACATACGCACCACTGGTGCCCCGTCCACCCAGAGGTGGAAGACAGGCTAGTAGAGGTCATCCCAGAGGTGGAGGCTAGGCAGGGGGAGCTCAGCTAGCTCCTATTCAGTCAAGCGGAGGTCAGTCTTCGGGGACACCAGCCAGATTCTATGTTATTCCGTCCCGAGCAGATGCAATGGCCTCAGACGCCGTGATCACATGACTATTTCAGTATGTTGTAGGGAGGCATCAGTGTTATTTGATCCAGGATCCACTTATTCATATGTGTCAACCTTATTTGCTTGTTTTCTGGATGTTCCTCGCGAGTCCTTGGATTCTCCTATATATGTGTCCACTTCTGTGGACGATTCTATGGTGATAGACCGGATCTATCGGTCTTGTGTGATCACCTTCTGTGGATGTGAGACCAGAGCGGACCTCCTGTTGCTCGACATGGTTGATTTTGATATTATCTTGGGGATGGATTGGCTATCTCCCTATCATGCCATCTTGGATTTCCATGCCAAGACGCTTACTTTGGCCATGCCTGAGTTGTCTAAGCTGGAGTGGAAAGGTTCCTCAGTCAGTGCAGCTAGTAGAGTTATTTCCTTCCTGAAGGCTCAACATATGGTCGAGAAGGGTTGTCTGGCGTATCTTACTTATGTGTGGGACACCACCGCCGAGTCCCCGACTATTGATTCAGTGCCAGTTGTTCGAGAGTTTGCTGATGTATTCCCTTCGGACCTTCCAGGCATGCCTCCAGATCGGGATATTGATTTCTGCATTGATTTAGCTCCAGATACTCAAACTATTTCCATTCCCCCGTATCGTATGGCTCCTAAGGAGTTGAAGGAGCAGCTTGAGGAGTTGTTGGCTAAGGGGTTTTGTCAGACCGAGTGTGTCACCGTGGGGTGCTCCAGTCCTATTCGTGCAGAAGAAGGATGGGTCTATGCGGATGTGTATTGACTACCGCCAGTTGAACGAAGTCACTATCAAGAACAATTATCCATTGTCGCGCATTGATGATTTGTTTGACCAGGTGCAGGGTGCTAAGGTGGTTTCTAAGATTGATCTGAGATCGGGGTATCACCAATTAAAGATTCGAGCCTCGGATGTTTCGAAGACTGCTTTTCGTACGAGATATGGCCATTATGAGTTCTTAGTGATGTTCTTTGGCTTGACTAATTTCCCAGCAGCATTCATGGACTTGATGAATAGGGTGTTCAGACCGTATATTGATTCCTTTGTCATTGTCTTCATTGATGACATCTTGATTTACTCATGTAGCCTGGGCGAGCACGAGCAGCATTTGAGAGTTGTGCTCCAGACCTTGCGGGAATAGAAGCTATATGCTAAGTTCTCCAAGTGCGAGTTCTGGTTGGATTCCGAGGCATTTTTGGGGCATGTAGTGTCCGGAGAAGGTATCAAGGTTGATCCTCGGAAGATTGAGGCAGTTCAGAGTTGGTTGCGTGCTACTTCAGCTACAGAGATCAGGAGTTTCTTGGGTCTAGCAGGCTACTATCGTCGATTTGTGGAGGGCTTTTCATCCATTGCAACCCCACTGACTAGATTGACTTAGAAGAATGCCCCGTTCCGATGGTCTAACGAGTCTGAGGCGAGCTTTCAGAAGCTCAAGACAACATTGACCTCATCACCAGTGTTAGTATTGCCTTCTGGTTCTGGGATGTATACAATGTATTGCAACGCTTCACGCGTTGGCTTGGGGAGTGTATTGATGCAGGAAGGGAGAGTTATTGCTTATGCTTCGCGCCAGCTGAAGGTTCATGAGAAGAATTATCCTGTGCACGATTTGGAGTTGGCGTTGATAGTTCATGCTCTTAAGCTTTGGAGGCATTATTTATATTGGGTTTCTTGTGAGGTTTATACAGACCACCGCAGTCTGCAGCACTTGTTCAAGCAGAGGTATCTTAACTTGAGGCAGTGCATATGGCTTGAGTTGCTGAAGGATTACGACATCACCATTCTTTACCACCCGGGCAAGGCGAATGTCGTGGCAGATGCTTTGAGTAGGAAGGCGGAGAGTATGGGTAGTTTGGATTATATTGCAGCGGAGGAGAGACCTCTAGCCTTGGACATTCAGTCCTTGGCTAATCGCTTGGTGAGATTAAATCTTTCAGAGCCTCTTCGAGTTCTTGCACATGTGGTTGCTCAGTCTTCATTATTGGGGGAGATTAAGGCTCGGCAGTATAATGATCTACGCTTGGCAGAGCTACGAGAGACAATGGTTCAGGGTGGTGCCAAAGAGATTACTATTGGCGAGGATGGAGTTTTGAGGCTTCAGGGTCGTTTGTGTGTTCCTAATGTTGATGGATTGAGGCAGAGGATTCTAGAGGAGGCACACAGTTCTTGGTATTCTATTCATCCTGGTGCTACGAAGATGTATCGTGATTTGAAGCGGCATTTCTGGTGGAGACGAATGAAGAGGGACATTGTGGAGTATGTGGCTAGGTGTCTTAATTGCCAGCAGGTTAAATGTGAGCACCAGAGGCTAGGAGGCCTACTTCAGCAGATGCCCATTCTTGAGTGGAAGTGGGAGCACATTGCTATGGATTTTGTAGTTGGATTGCCTCGGACTTTGCGGAAGGTTAACGCGGTTTGGGTCATTATGGATAGATTGACCAAATCGGCGCATTTCATTCCTGTGGCTACTACTTATACTTCTGAGAGGTTAGCTCAGGTCTACATTCGGGAGATAGTCCGGTTACACGGTGTGCCGATGTCCATTATATCAGATCGAGGTCCTTAGTTCACCTCGCACTTCTGGAGAGCATTCCCGAGTGAGATGGGTACCCAAATAGATCTCAGCACAACATTTCGCCCTCAGACTGATGGCCAGTCGGAGCGTACAGTTCAGATATTGGAGGACATGCTCAGAGCATGTGTGCTTGACTTTGGAGGCCAGTGGGACCAGTTCTTGCCTTTGGCCGAGTTTGCTTACAATAATAGTTATCAGTCCAGCATTGAGATTGCTCCATTTGAGGCTTTGTATGGTCGCTGATGTCGTTCTCCCATCGGGTGGTTTGAGCCTGGCGAGGCTAAGTTATATGGTAGAGCCCTTGTAAGAGATGCCTTAGAGAAAGTGAAGTTAATTCAGTAGAGGCTCCGCACAGCACAGTCCAGACAGAAGAGCTACGCGGATCAGAGGGCTCGTGATGTATCATTTATGGAGGGAGATAAGGTTATGCTGAAGGTTTCGCCGATGAAGGGCATTATGAGATTTGGGAAGAAGGGAAAGTTGAGACCGAGGTTTATAGGCCCTTTCGAGGTATTGAGGCGAGTTGGAGAGGTTGCTTATGACCTTTCCTTACTTCCCAGCTTATCAGGAGTCCTTCCGGTATTCCATGTATCCATGCTCCAGAGATATCACGCTGACTTCTCTCACGTTGTTGATTTCAGTACTATTCAGTTGGATGAGAGACTGGGCTATGAGGAGGAGCCAGTTGCTATTGTTGATAGACAGGATTGCCAGTTGAGATCCAAGAGAGTTTCTACCGTAAAGGTCCAGTGGTGGGGCCAACCGGCCGAGGAGGCAACTTGGGAGACCGAGGAGGACATGCGGAGCAGATATCCGTACTTATTCAGCAATTCAGGTATGATTCAAGACCCATTCGAGGACGAACATTTTTTTAAGAGGTGGAGAATGTAACGACCTGGCCGGTTGTTTGCGTATTCGGACCCCGTCCCCCAAAATAAGACTTTCCGTAGCGGCTTATCGTGATTTGTGACTTGCAGGGATGGGCGGTTCGGGATTCGGAAGTGTTTAGGATGGTATATGGACACTTAGTTCCTTAAGGTTGCCTTTTAAGGCCAAGTTTGACTTCGGTCAAAATTTTGAGCAAACGACCTCGAAATCGAGTTTCGATGATTCTAGTAGCTTTGTATGATGATTTCGGACTTGTGCGTACGTCCGGAATGGGTTCTGGATGACCCGGTAGCGTTTCAAGGCCAAATAGCGAAATAGAGTTTCCTTAAGTTGATAGTTTGATTTAGAACGTGTTTTTATGTTATCGAGGTCCGAACAGAATTACAAGACCGGGAATAGTTCCGTTATGTCATTCATGACTTGCGTGCAAATTTTGGTGTCATTCTGAGTAGTATAGGTCGGTTCGGCGCATTGAAACCGAATTCAAGAACTTAGAAATCTTAAGTTTGATTCTAGGGGTTTTGAGGGGTGATTTTGAGTCTTAGCGTTGTTTTGGGTGTTTTGAAGGCTCGAGCGAGTATGTGATGTGATTTAGGACTTGTTGGTATAATTGCACGGGGGCTCAGGTGGGCCCAGGTGCCTCCTAGACACCAAACGGAGCCAAAAACCAGTAGCTTCAGCTGCTGGTGCACCAGATCTGGTGTGACCACAGGTGCGGTTGCCCAGGTCGCAGGTGCGAGACCGCCCCTGCGGTCAAGGCTCCGCAGGTGCGACCCCTAGGAGAGCTGTTCCAAACCGCAGGTGCGGACCTCCTTCCGCAGGCGCGGGACGTCCTCCATAGGTGCAGCCCTAGACCTCCTAGGCCACTTCCGCAGGTGCGACCTTTGGCTCGGAGGTGCGGTCCTCGAGCCGCAGGTGCAAGATCATTGAAGGCAGTGAGCTAATTTAATACGGGACATAACAATTTTTCACCATTTCTTCTCCTCCATTGGCGATTTTGAGGGCTTTCAAGAGGGTATTCGGCCTAGCTACTAAGAGGTAAGTAATTTCCATTTAAATGTTGGTTTATTACATCGAATCTTAGGTAGATTAACACCCAATCAGTGCAAATCAAAGGGGTTAGAGTGGAAACCTAGGGTTGATGAACTTTAGGGAATTTCACCACTTTTCTACCATGAATTCATACAAAAACTATATATTAATGATCCTTAGGCTATGGATGAGTGTTATCTTCGAACATTTTCAGAAGCCGAGCATGCGGGCCCGTGGGTGAATTTTGGGATTTCTTCAAGAATAATGAATTTACTAAATAAGTAGGAGAATTTCCATACTTTGAGCATGCATTGACATATTTATATATCATGTGACTAGTTTTGAGTCCTCGGGTGTAAAGTTTGGAATTTCGGGCGCGTTCCTGACCCGAGAAGTAGGTTCTATGCGAGGTGAGTCTCCGTTCCAATCTTGTAAGAGGGAACTGTCCCCATAGGTAAATTTAAATTATTGAATTATCCTTATTTGCAAGGGCTACGCACGCGCAAAGTGACGAGAGTCCGTGCGTAGCTACTACTATGTTATGTCGGGTAGAATTTAGGATTTCACAAGCATGCTTTTATGTGCCTTACCTATACCTTTACATGTGTTCCTGGTTTTTTGTTATCTTTGAAATTGATATGAGGATGTTAGGAAGTTATGTGTAAGATTAAGTGCTTAACTCTCTGATTTCAAGTATAAACCATGATAAATTCCTGAATATCATGATAACTCTGTGTATGTCTACGAGCACCCGTGTCGCATGTATGATTCGTGAGCGGGGTAGCCTTATATTTATGTCAACCACATCGCATGATTGATTCGAGAGAGGGGTAATAGATGCACCTATGGTTCGTGGCGCTCGACCATCGGCAGTGCACATTTAAATTTTGCGTCGCTTAGGCCGTACTCCTCGGCATATTATATGCTATGTGTTTGATTGGGAGTCTTATTATTGTTCTTACCAATTTAATTGTTCTGTGGGAAAGGAAACTTGTGATTTTTATTAAATATTGTTATTTGGCACTTGCAGGTAGATCGTTATCTTAATATACCGATGCTCCAGGTCTACTTGTTTTCCATAAATGTTAATCCTGTTTAGATTTATTAAATCATATTATCGATAACGACCCTAGTGAGTAACACGTCTACCTCTCATCACTACTTCTTCGAGTTTAGACGGGATAATCACTGGGTACATATTTTTTTATATGTACTCATGCTACGCTCTGTACTTAATTGTATAGGTTCTGAAGCTGTTGCACCTGGTCAATATTCTGGTGTCCGTCATTGAGAGTACTATCTGGACCCGACTACACGGTGAGCTTCTCTTCCTGGCGTTTTTCAGCAGCACTGTGGAGTTTCTATTATTTTTGGGATATTTCTGTCTACCAGTTTCAGACCATTGTACATTCATTTTGTCTATTTGTATATTCCACTAGTCACTTGTGGACATGTGACACTAGGTCTTGGCACACCTAGTTGACTCGCTAGTATTTTGCTACTATGTTTATGCTGGCAAACGATTTTTGAGTTACTTTAAAATCAATTTGCCTCACTTCCTCACCTTCATTAAAGGACTTCTTAAATTAAAACTGGACAAGTATTTGAACATCTCATAAATTTAAGTATTTTCGTTAGCAAACTAGTGTTGGCTTGCCTGATTCCGGTGTTGGGCGCCATCACGACTTGAATTGAAATTTGGGTCGTGAAAAGTCTCCTGGCCGGACTTGATCAAATCGAAACAACTACCTAACAACGACGGGGAAATAGACTTCTTTTTCTTCACAGAGATGAGCAATTTCGTGATTAGCACCTCCACAGCTCCTGAACAACCGATCATCGGCACACGTGCATTCTAAAACGATACAGATCTTCAATGAGAAATAGTTTGCCCTGGGGGTTTGATAAAAGGGTGCAACAAACGTGAATTTCCTTACTTCATTGTGCCCTTCAATCTCATGAAGATCCAGGAAAACAAATTGAGTTGACTTCTCTTCGAGACTAATTTTTATCCACAGCCTATTCTCGCTCAAGATGTTATGGAGCGTGATGTCTAAGGATACACCAATAGGCAGCCCAGAGATAAAAGGAAAATGATTTTGAAAGTCATTGCCTTGAAAATGCAGTTCAGCTTCCATACATTTGAGATTTCCCGAAGAAACTACCTTTCTTGGAGTGAAATGCTCAAGTGACTTCAGAAGGAGATATCGATTATCCAAGATCGGACAACTAGTGGTATCAATCTCACTCAACGACTTCTGAACTTCAACCAAAAAACTGGAAGATATAATGGATGCTTCTCCACAAATATGTTCAATACCAGACATCACAGAATGTAATTTCTTTAGAGTAGTCTTGTCTGTACAGGCTTCCATACAAGCAACAAATGAAACCCAACCAATAATCAAGCACACTAAGATCATGCTCCACCACGATGACATAGATATTTGGTCTAAGCAAGGATATGATAACTTGGGCAGCTTTAAGCCTCTGCTTCACATCAAAGTAACTCGAGGCTCATCAAACATGTATATCTCTGCATTTTGTATTGCAACAAACAACAATAGAAAGCCTCTGAAGCTTTCCACCAGATAGATCACCTACTGCATCCTAATTAATTGCAGTTGATTGTTGCATCTGTGTCCTTAACTTGTATTCCATATCAGCTACTGCATAGTCGAGTGTTCAGTGCTCCACCTCGATGACCATTGTTCCACATTGATAGTCCATGAGTGTTGATGCCTTGAGCTATGTGATAGCTTCTTCACAACTATGTCCCTCCTATCTTTCAATTTCCCCTTGAAAACAGGCCAAAATCCACCTTCACCAAGCTTGTTATCTGGGTGGAAATCTTTGGTAACAGAAACAAGTACTTCAAAAGGGAATTGCTTTTGTTCTTGTGCTGCAATTTTCTCCAAGTCCTCTTCGAGCTGATGCTTTTGCCTACCCTTAACTTCCTCCCATTGGATTGATTGCAAGGCACTGATATCACCAATAGAGAGGTCATTAAAGATATAAGCAAGAGACTTGATTTGTACCTAAAAAAAAAGAGAAACTATTAGTAAAAACTGGTCTCATCATGCTCTCCTCCGCATGGATTTGAGCGTGATGAATCTGCTGATTCTAGATATCTTCTTGCTCATTTGCACATACAAGCTCCAAAAGACTTCAAATCTTTCTGACAACTTTTAGTTGGGAGAAAATTTTGGTTTTCAGTCCTGGTGCAGATGTAAGAGCCAAGCGGAGCAGTAGGTTGTTGACATAGCGACTAAGTTTAAATCAGTTGTACAAGCAACTACTTTAGATGCTGCTGGAGATATTGAGGCTACTGATATGTTAGAAGCAGGATCTCAACATGGTCAACAATCAATTGTTAAAGGCTGGTCTGTAATGCATCAATCACCTAGCAAGAAGGTACTTCTCAAACCATAAAAGTCTGGAGGCAACAATAGAGTTTAAGTGTTTTAACTCTTTTGATGTCTTGGCCTGCGTACATGAACATGGGGAGAAAGATTCTAGGCAGCAACAGAATACATATTTTTCAACATTGATAGAACTTCCAGTAGCAAAACATCCTAGTCAGCAGTAGATTCCAATTGCCAATAGAGGGGATAATCAACATCTAGAAACAAATATAACTGAAGCTATGGAATTTGCAAGGCAATCTGCATAACACAAAGAGTCCCATGGCGACAAAGATCGACATCCACACCATCAAAAGCAATAACCAGTTGCGACTCAGGAGAAGGCTCCAAGAATTCAACAGGCAGTTGAGATGGATTAGTGACAACATTGAGATTTTTTGAAAATTGTGGAAAATAAAAGGGTAGAAAATGTATTTTTTTTGGTATTTTAATTTGTCTTTTTATTGAATGAAGAAATATTTTTGGGTTCTAAAACTTTTGTTTTTTACCTTTTATTTGGAATTTCCTAAAAATACTCCTAAAGAAGGAATTAAAGAAAAATATTTTTTGGATTTTTTAATATTGGGGGCCGGAACCGATGAGGTTTGCCTACGTATCTCACATCCGGTGAGAATCAGACCGCGTAGTTCGGCCAATTTTGACGGAAATGATGAAACATGAATTTTGAGAACATTCATTTATTTTCATTCTCATCTTTAGATAAAGTTTCATATTTCGAATAACTACCTCACACTCTTGGTTTTTATTTTTGATTTTATTTTTTATTCTAGAAGCCGGTCAACATGCAAGCCGAAACAAACTAATGCACATATATCAGGATGGTCCTTTATTTCGGGTTCATCTGTGCTAGACGGACCCAACCCCTGTGTTGAGTCCCCTAAGTCAAATGCACGTGATGCAAACAACGCACTTACTAGCGATCCAACATGAGGTTATGTCATTCTATGTTTTGAATCCTGGGGTTTTTTTCTAGACCAGGCATACCCGAGCGGACAGCTCGAGCCGAGATCGGGGCGGCGTACCGAGAATACAAAAGCTTTACCGGCTTTGCAACTTGTCTGTACCTCGTTCTAAAATTTGGATGACTCTAACAGAAAAGAAGTCACACGAAGTGCGCACTTCCCAGATGATTTAGAAGACTCAGAGAGGAGAATGCTTTCGGCACAGTTTATACGCAGTTCAAATAATATCAAAGCGGTAAAAACGGCAATTAGCACATTTGGTTTAAACACGTAAAATCAGGTAATGGAATCCAAAATATAACATTTATATAAGCTCGAATTCTTGAACCCTGAACTAGAGATTCTGGGTTCAATCCCCAGCGGAGTTGCCAGAGCTGTCACACCTCCTTTTTTACTACCTCGGGATTAATGAAAGGTAATAAGGGAGTTTTTCCACTTTAAGTAACATTATTCGAATTTGGGATTTATTATTATTTCAGAGTCACCACCCGGATTTTTGACGATGCTCTGGGACACCGTTCTGTTTTGAAAATCCCAAACCGAGGAAGTTTGACTCTGTTTTAAGTTATCTGCGACTAAATATTCGAGTAAGGAATTCTGTTAACCCGGGAAAAGGTGTTAGGCATTCCCGAGTTCCGTGTTTCTAGCACGGTCGCTTAACTATTAATATTTGGCCTAAATTATCTGATTATTTACGTGTTTTAGCCTATTGTGCATTTAGCCTTTTTCATTTTTAAAACCGCTTTTAGTACTTATGGATTTATCTTAAAACAAGTCACGATGACGTGCACTTGTTTGTTTTTGGACACGTTGCAGACCGCGTCACATGAAATGCACCCGCGATTACAACGTATGATTTTATTATTGTTTTGAGTTAGAGTCGGGGACATGAGTTTCCACACCCGATTGTAGATTACGTAATCATGACTATGCCACGGGAATCGTACCCATATTAACGATGATTTGTTATTAATCACGCCTAAAGTAACTAACAATATCTATGAGATTTGAGATTATGTTGGACTAGCAGTGACGGTTTACCGAACTTAGTTCAATGTTTTCCATTAGTGAATGGGTTCAAAAGAAGTTCCTAATTGTGAGAGATACAACACCCCAAATAAATATACCAAATTCATGCAAATGAAAAAAATAGCACAAACTTCCAAATAGGAGCATGTAATTACCAAAAATTCAACGTACAATGTTAATCCGTTACTTCAAAAGTCATGATTGTGCATGTTCAGTAAAAATCTTCCTCAATATCTAAATAATAGAACAATATCTCATTAATTTAGGCCAAGCCAAATTACAGAACCTGAGTTTCGTAATTTCAAATCTTTTCCCACCTTGCCATTCAAACTTAATCCAGTCCAATCCCTTTGCCTATACGCTTACAACTTAAAAAAATTAATTCCTCTTATCACAGACACACATGCACATTGGTATAGAGGGAGAGGGAATCAACCAAAAAGAATAATACTCTACAAATTGTATGTTTCATATACTGGAGTATACAACTTTCATGTGCACAAACCACAAAGTAACACCTCTTAAGGATATAGCTTACTAGAGGGGTTTATGATATGTCTAATGTTAAGTAACTGTAGAAAGGGGTTACTTGAGACCTCATAAATATGTAATGTCTGTTCATGAGAACTCAAAATAGTAATTTTTGTCCACTCACTGACCCTTCACACATCATGATAATCAGGCGCTTAAGGAAAATCTAGAACGTAGAGAATAAAGTAGCTTTATCAAAGTCGAAAGGCTTTGGACAACAATATGCTACAACTTACCAGATATTGCATTAGTCTCCTTAAGATATGTACTGTCATTTGGACCTATTTTGCTATTTTCCAGTAATTTCCGAAATTAAAACAACACACACATCTTGCAAATATTAGATTTAAAGCAGCAAAACTCAAGCAAGTTTATAAAATCACCAGGGTTTAACAATCCAATTACCCAATACAGATGTAATACGGGGAAGATTGTAATATTACATAAATCAAGAAAAGACTTCACTAGAGTGAGCCAAATGAAGGCCGAAAATAGCAGAGGACGTTCGAACCAACAACAAAAAGAAGCAGCAGCGAACTCCTCGGCAAACCAACAATTTAATATCAAAACAAGAAGAAAAATGGAAGCTCATTGTTCCAATTTTAATTTTATTTGCTAATTTGGAGCTTCTATTGAATTTTTCAGATCTGGGAATTCCTTTTTTAACTGCTAGGTTGAATAACAAGGAGAGATCTATTTGATTTTTTCATCTCGGCAGCGGTTTGGAGGAAGTCCGGCTGGTTGGCCGGGTTCCGGCAAGAGATCCAGCTGCTGGTTCTTCTTCCTTTGTGCTTGAGGTTGGGTTCTGGTGGTAGAAGGTCGTTGGGTTAGTGTGTTTGGAGAGGGGGGCGTCGTCGCTTCAGGGATTAGGGGGGAGGAGTCTGATTTTTCATTCTCACTAATGATGAGGGAGGTGAGGAGGACGATGGGGAAAGGGGAATACGACGCTCTCTTCAGGATTAGGTCTAGTTTTTTTTAGCTTTTAAGTTTGTTTTAATAGATGAGGGGAAATGGGTCGGGTTGGCGGGTCATGGGTTCTGGATCGGTTTTCTCTTGGGCTGGGTGGAATTGGTGTGATGGTGTCACGACCCAAAACCTATGGGTTGTGATGGCACCGGACACCACTGTCAGGCAAGCCGACCCCTTAATCAGTTGGAACACTTTCCTGTTTAACATTTTAGAATCGAAGCCGCTTCTTGCATTTCCATTATTAAATAAATAAATTTCGTAATTTAAACATGGCAAGAAACCAACTTAATACAAAAAAATAAATACCAAGACATCCCCAGAACCCGGTGACACAAGTTCATGAGCAATATTTAAGAATTTATACAATTATAGAATGCTTGTCCAAAAAACAAATTGGACAAAGGCAATAAATATATAATGTAAGTACACAGAAGGTAGACTCCGGCAGCAGTGGAACGCCTCTGGATGAATGCAGCCCGTATAAGTCTCCAAATCAATCACTGTGCTATAAAGGTACATGTGCAACAAAATGCACAAAAAGTGTAGTATTCGTACATATACATATATGTACCCAGTGAGTATCCCGTCTAAACTCGAATGAGTAGTGACGAGAGGTAGACTAGATACTCACTGGGTACATATACATATATGTACCCAGTGAGTATCCCGTCTAAACTCGAATGAGTAGTGACGAGAGGTAGACTAGATACTCACTAAGGTCCAACAATATAATATAAAAAGAGATATGGCTAAAGTAGTAGACATGTGAAGCAGAAATTAGCAAGTACATAAGCAAATAATGTAATCCAAGTAACAACTGAAAATGAACTGCAAGTGCCAAATCCTCCATTTACACAATACCTGTCAATCCCACAATAAGTGACTCAGACTCAAGTGATAATACAATACCAGAACAAGACAACCAGCCGGAGTCATAAGGGTGGTCATAAGGATTGAGGTCATAAGCTAACCCACGATCACCAATCATACCTGCGACTCGCGTGCTGACTCAATAGTAATAAGCTGACCCGCGATCGCGCATCCAGTCTGCGACTCGTGTGCTGACTCGATAATGATAAGCTATCCGCCATCATGCATCATGCTTGCGAATCGTGTGCTGACTCGATAATGATAAGCTACCCACGATCGCGCATCATGCCTGCGACTCGTGTGCTGACTCGATAATGATAAGCTACCCACGATCGCGCATCATGCCTGCGACTCGTGTGCTGACTCGATAATGATAAGCTACCCACGATCACGCATAATGCCTGCGACTCGTGTGCTGACTCGATAATGATAAGCTACCCACGATCGTGCATCATACCTGCGACTCGTGTGCTGACTCGATAATGATAAGATACCCACAATCGTGCATCATGCCTGCGACTCGTGTGCTGACTCGATAATAATAATATATAAGTTGACCCACGATCGCGCCTCCAGTCTGCGAGTCGTGTGCTGACTCGATAACAAGTGCATATTCATATATAGGTTTATATGTGTACCGACTCAACAGTGAACCCAACAAGACTGTGCCAATACCACTGTAACCAACTGGGATTGAAATCATAATATTTTACCTTTCCATGTCATCTCAACAACAATCACAACTTACAAGACATACAAGGTACAAATAAGCCACATAGAGGCATGCTCGTGAGTCCTAAAGCTACCCGACATAGCAATATAGTCGCCACGCACGGACTCTCGTCACTTGGTACGTACGCAGCCCCCACAACATGTATACATAACAAATAAGGAACCTATGGGGACATTTCCCCCTTACGAGGTTGGAAAGGAGACTCACCTCGCTCCGAAGTTCCATAACCGGCTTCTAAGCCCTTCCGACGACTCTAATGGATGCACAACACCCCCAAACTAACCAAACAACGACAAACCAATGAAAATATACTCTAATATTTACTAAAAATTCAGATTATATAATTTCCCAACTCTTCTCACGAATTGACAAAAATGCCCTCGGGCCCACGTGCCCATATTCCGAAATTTCTCGAAGATAAATTCTACCCATAACTTTACTAACTCAATTATACAATTTAGTACAATTTTCATGCTCAAATTCATGGCTAAAATCAAATTTTATCAATTCTAGGTTTTCTTGCAAATTCCCCACATTTTCCCAAATTTCTCATATCAAATCTATGTAATAAATCTTGTATTTAACTTGGAAATAAGTAGAAACAACTTACCTTTGATGCTTGATGAACCCCCCTTGAAATGCTCTCCAAAATCATCCAAGCCAAATGAAAGAAATGGCCAAAATTCGTGTTTAAAGAATCTGCCTTTGCTTCATCGAGTTGTACCTTGCACTTGTGATGCACAGGTTGTACATCCTATTAAAATTCCCTTGTTGAACACCTTCTGTTAAAACATCCATAACTTCTTGTAGAAATATCCAAATAACAAAAGGTTTGAAGATTTAGAAACTAGGCTCGAAGAAATTTAATTGGATAGTTTGTAAACCATATAACTCTTTATATATTCCGATATATGAGCTTCTAAAATCGTCTCCACGCACCAGAAAATTCTGGCGAAACTGCCCCACCAGCTCTCTTCCATCGGTCATAACATTTTGCAAAAAACTCCAAATGACAAATGGTTTAATGTTCGGCAATCTAGACTTCACGATCTACAAGTTTCATGTTTTGCATATTTTCAGATTCCTTATATATTATTATATATACGCTTCCAAAGTTAGCTCTTCGACGCACAATTTGCTATCCAAAAAATTAATGCAGCAGAAATTTTCTGCAATTTTTTCTTCTTTCTTTTGTCCGAAATTCATTCTGTTAACCTTCCTAAATCTACCCGAGGCCCTCGGGACCTTAACCAATTATACCAACATGTCCCAAAACATAATACGAACTTGCTCGAGGCCTCAAATCACATCAAACAACACCGAAATCTCGAATCGCACTAAAATTCAAGCTTTATGGACTTTGAAATTTCAAACTTCTACATCCGATGCCGAAACCTATCAAATCACGTCGACTGACCCCGAATTTTGCACACAAGTCATATTCGACATTACGGACCTGCTCCAACTTTCGGAATTGGAATCCGACCTCGATATCAAAAAGTCAAACTCTCGGTCAAACTTCTCAAAAACCTTCAAATTTCTATCTTTAGCCAAATGACTTCAAAATGACCTCCGGACATCCGAATTCACTTTTGATCGCGCTCCCAACTCCAGAATCACCATATGGAACTATTCCCAGACTCGGAATCCCAAACGGACATCAATATCATTGAATTGCACTTCAAGCCAAACTTAGGAAATTTTATCAAAAATGCTAACTTCAACAATATACACCGAAACACTCTCGGGTTATCCAAATCCCGATACGGACATACGCCCAAGTCCGAAATCAGCATACGAACCTGTTGGAACCTTCGGATCCTGATTCCGAAGTCGTTCACTCAAAATTTCAGTCTTACTCAATTTCTTCAACTTAAGGCTTCTGAAATGAGAATTTTCCTTTCAATTTAACTCCGAACCTCCTGAATTTCAACTTTGATCATACACACAAGTCACAATACCCGAAATGAAGCTGTTCATGACTCCCAACTGCTGAACGACGCGCTGGATCTCAAAACGACCGGCCGAGTCGTTACATTCTCCCCCACTTTAACAGACGTTCGTCCTCAAACGTGCCATGAACTGCTCCAGAATTATCTGAAATCACTGTTTAGCACCTCATGCACCTACCCGTGCTACCACAACCCAGTTGAGCACATTAGCTTGATAAAATCTAAAGATATTCCCTTTTATCCATATAATAAACTCAGACCCCAGTTCCAACACTTGAAATTCTCTGCCATGCCTGTTTCTAATATGTGAACACCACGTCAACTACCACACGAGGCACCAGAACACAACTGTGTATCTTTGCTGAATCAGTACCATACACCGCATAATCCATCATCTGACCACAATGGCGCTCCCCGAACCTTAATAGCCAGAATTCTACGAATTTGATTCTCTCAAAGAACCTTATAAGATACACACATACATCTTGCTATAATGCTGACGATACCACCACAACGGAGGAAATGTGTAGAAATTCCTAACCAACTGCAGAGTTAACTAAACATTGAAATCCTTTCTCCTGACTAAGATCATCATCTCATTACAACCAATGATGGTGATTGTCCTGTAATATACTTGCATAGTCTTATCACACCGATCCCAGATTTATAATTTTGTCTCACCCAGTATGAACTGCTCAAACAACCAATCACCCCAAACACGGCCATTAGCCTCACACGATGACACAATGCGCCAATAAGCCACAATTCAAACATGACACATAAGGAAATGACTCCGGAAGGGACTACTCAACTCACGCAACTAATATGAACTTTCCTCAAACAATTATGAAGTAAAACACAAGAAAATAATTATAGGATCCTTACTCAACATCACACTGTTGCGGCGTGCAACCCGATCCAAATAACATACCCGTGGCGGCGTGCCACCCGATCCCATCATAAGGTTTACATAAGGAAATATACACGGAGTTGAATTGATCACTATTACAAATCACTGAATATCGGTCACAAGCACGCTAAGTGCATAATACTATTCTAGGGAGACTGATAGAGCCATATGCTACAAAAACTCCAACACGACTCAGGTGCGATATATAATCTGAATCTTAGGAGCCATCCTGCTCACAAAACCTCGTCACTACGCGGAACCTCAACACATAAGAAATTATCAAGACGTTTCACAACTCACACGGCACAATCACAACATCATATGAATTTGACGAAGACGGGACAACACCTGATATCCCAATACCCCTCCTTGAGAAGTGCCATACTGAAATGAACACCTCTGACTCGCATGAAGCCCAAAATCTTGTTTAAATCCATTCACTCACTTCAAGCTGACTCTGCTCGCACTGAACTAGGCCGATAGCCTTACCTGGGTCCAAACAACCCGCTCCCTTTTTCTTATACACACGAGGACAACCATCGTAGCCGAGATAAACACCCCACAATCCACAACTAACTAAGCCGAACGCTTTCCAGGCATAAATTCTCAATTAAGCAATATTACACTCCTTTATACTTGGTCTAATTCTTCAACCAATCAGGTGACTACATGCCACACTTATGCAATCTTCCCACGGTCATGCTCACACGATCTTCCACACAAGGTAACAAGTATGAACATCCATACCACCGACCACCCTAAGGTTGTAAAACAATTCAAGTACCCGTAACCAGGATACAAAGCCTCTTTCACCAAACACTGAACTCAGATGACACTGAAGACAATATCAGTTTATTCTAATCATTTAAATCCTTTATTTTTGCTCCTCCGAGCATCATGATATCCTTGTTAACACCGAACCGCAAATCTCGATTCTTACGTCCAGTTACATACTGCTAACTGCACCTAACATGCCAATATGAAATAGTGCGAGAATTCCATCATAACTTCTGAACCAATATTAGGGTGAACACTCCATCATATGGAGCCTTTACTTACCTCAATTCCTGAGAACCATAACAACACACAAGTGAGCTCTCGCAATCACAATACATGCAAATCCTTAAGTAGTGGTCTGAACCACCATAACCTTTCTAGGACCCGCCTACACTGGACAGGCCATAGCACTTGAATGCTTCCAACCAAAATCTATTAGACGGCCAACAGGCCCCATACATATCTACACAGACCGTACACATACTCAATCATGCCGAAGGAACTGATCACTGCCGTACTTGTTCCATTTCAACCATGGCTAACCAGTCTATCTTCTTTTAATCATCTTTAGTTGCCTCAAAGGTAATAGTAACTTCCTTCAACTCATAGCAGCTCAACCCTCACTCATCCCGAGTGACCTTGATTCACGAGATCATGCTGCCTAAATTCTTCAACCCGTCTCACAACCTCCTGATAATCTTTCTACAACCTGGAGTCTATTTCTCTCACTCCTCCGATACTATCCAGCGTGCTGAAATAACATTGAACACTCCAACCATCTTCCTTCCTCTTTGAGATTATACTGCAGAAGCTCGATTCTTAATTATACTGCTGCCTGAAACCCTAAAACACCGTGTTCTCTAACTTTTGAATTCATTAGGACCACTACTGAGAGTCAACCACTCTGACTGGCCCCGAATACAATAAACTCTAAGGCTCTCCTAGCACATGAACACCCTTTCAATGAAGCACGTGACTGAGTCGCTACCCTTACAACTTGCCTATGCCTTAAGAACGAATTCTTAGCCTTCCAAAGCCTAACCCTAGTCCAATAGGACCAACTTCGCACACATTTATCGAATGCCATGCTCAATTACCGCTATACTCCTTTCCCTTAGCTGTAACAACTTGCCAATATGCCGACGATCCACAACTCCATGAGGACACAACCCCACAACCCAATTGCAGGTGGTGGGACTCCCCCACTTTGGTTAACCTCATTCCTTTAAGCACTACCCGACTTCCTTTCCTTACTCCTGGCCTTTTTGAAATGGAACCACCACCTATCACTTTTCACATATCTTCCTTCATCGCGTGCTTCTCAATTGCGTCCTTAATTCAACATCCTTCTTTGTAGCTCTTTGAGCCAGCAGATCACCACAACTTCGAACTCTCCGAAGATCATCTTTCTCGAGCTGCCTTCATTAGAGGTAACTGTTAAATTCTTAACCACTACATACCACGATCTCTGACAACCGCTTTTTCAGCACCGCTTCACAGCACTCTAACCCCATGCGACCTCAGAGTTATAACACCGGCGAATTTAACACATTTTATTCGAACAAAAAAACCGATACCAATTAACAGATGAAAACTCCACCTCTCTAAAATCACCAAGTCTCATTACTTTATCAACGCCCCCACCTGACCATTCATAGCCCCAATGCCTTTTCTTTGCTGGAACTAAAAACACTGAAATCTCGAAACCACGCCCTGAGAAGACCTCCCTTCAAGCCATTCATCACCCCAACATATGGGCAAGCATTCTACCATCGTATCGACATCGCGCGATAACCAATCGTGAGCGTCATCACAACCTAAGCATGATCTCAAAGCCCTCAGAATCACAACTACTAGGATGAAACACATAATATTCTTCCGCAAAGCCACGACAATAGCCTCAATCAACCTCGTAGGGAGGAACATCCCGCACCACATACATAGTATCATTTAAATTCCTCAAAATCCTGATTCATAGCAAGCGCTTCGCGACCCATAAGATTGAGTGGGAAGAAACATAGGCATAAGCCTTAAAGGAATCAAATCGCACGATGAGGAATCAAGAAGGGAAGTACTCCTAACAGCCCTGTAGCCTCTCGAAGATAAGTACAGACGTCTCCGTACCGATCCGCAAGACTCTACTAGACTTGCTCATGACTCGTGAAACATACGGGAACCTAGGGCTCTGATACCACGTTGTCAAGACCCAAAACCTATGGGTTATGATGGCGCCGGACACCACTGTCAGGCAAGCCGACCCCTTAATTAGTTGGAACACTTTCCTATTTAACATTTTGGAATCGAAGCCACTTCTTGCATTTCCATTATTAAATAAATAAATTTCGTAATTTAAACACGGCAAGAAACCAAATTAATAAAAAAAAAGAAATACCAAGACATCCCCAGAACCCGGTGACACAAGTCCATGAGCAATTTCTAAGAATTTATACAATTATACAATGCTTGTCCAAAAAATAAATTGGACAAAGGCAATAAATATATAATGTAAATACATAGAAGGGAGACTTCGGAAGCTGTGGAACGCCTCTGGATGAATGCAGCCCGTATAAGTCTCCAAATCAATCACTGTGCTATAAAGGTACCTGTGCAACAAAATTCACAGAAAGTGTAGTATGAGTACATATACATATATGTACACAGTGAGTATCCCGTCTAAACTCGAAGGAGTAGTGACGAGAGGTCGACTAGATACTCACTAAGGTCCAGCAATATAATATAAAAAGAGATATGGCTAAAGTAGTAGGCATGTGAAGCAGAAATCAACAAGTACATAAGCAAATAATGTAATCCAAGTAACAACTGAAAATGAGATGCAAGTACCAAATCCTCTGTTTACACAATACCTTTCAATCCCACTATAAGTGACTCAAACTAAAGTGACAATACAATACCAGATTAAGACAACCGGTCGGAGTCATAAGAGTGGTCATAAGGACTGAGGTCATAAGCTAACCCACGATCACGAATCATACTTGCGACTCGAGTGCTGACTCAATAGTAATAAGCTGACCCACGATCGCGCATCCAGTCTGCGACTCGTGTGCTGACTTGATAATGATAAGCTACCCACGATCGCGCATCATGCATGCGACTCGTGTGCTGACTCGATAATGATAAGCTACCCACGATTGCGCATCATGCCTGCGACTCATGTTTTGACTCGATAATACTAATATATAAGCTGACCCACGATCGCGCATCCAGTCTGCGACTCGTGTGCTGACTCGATTATGATAAGATACCCACGATCGCGCATCATGCCTGCGACTCGTGTGCTGACTAGATAATGATAAGCTACCCACGATCGCACATCATGCCTGCGACTCGTGTGCTGACTCAATAATGATAAGCTACCCACGATCGCGCATCATGCCTGCGCCTCTTTTGCTGACTCGATAATGATAAGCTACCCACGATCGCGCATCATGCCTGCGACTCGTGTGCTGACTGGATAATAATAATATATAATCTGACCCACGATCGCGCCTCCAGTCTGCGACTCGTGTGCTGACTCGATAACAAATGCATATTCATATATAGGTTTATATGTGTACCGACTCAACAGTGAACCCAACAAGACCGTGACAATACCACTGTAACCAACTAGGATAGAAATCATAATATTTCACCTTTCCATGTTATCTCAACAACAATCACAACTTACAAGACATACAAGGTACAAATAAGGCACATAGAGGCATGCTCCTGAGTCCTAAAGCTACCCGACATAGCAATATAGTCGCCACGTACGGACTCTCATCACTTGGTACGTACGCGGCCCCCACAACATGTATACATAACAAATAAGGAACCTATGGGGACATTCCCCCTTACGGGGTTTGAAAGTAGACTCACCTCGGTCCGAAGTTCCATAACCGGCTTCTAAGCCCTTCCGACGACTCCAATGGATGCACAACTCCCCCAAACTAACCAAACAACGACAAACCAATGAAAATATACTCTAATATTTACTAAAAATTCAGATTATATAATTTCCCAACTCCGCTCAAGGAATTGACCAAAATGCCCTCGGGCCCACGTGCCCTGATTCCGAAATTTCTCGAAGATAAATTCTACCCATAACTTTACTAACTCAATTATACAATTTGTTACAATTTTCATGCTCAAATTCATGGCTAAAATAAAAATTTATCAATTCTAGGTTTTCTTGCAGTTTCCCCACATTTTCCCAATTTCTCATATCAAATTTGTGTAATAAATCTTGTATTTAACTTTGAAATAAGTAGAAACAACTTACCTTTGATGCTTGATAAAAACCCCCTTGAAATGCTCTCCAAAATCATCCAAGCCAAATGAAAGAAATGGCCAAAATTCGTGTTTAAAGAATCTGCCCCTGCTTCATCGAGTTATACCTCGCACAGGTTGTACATCCTATTAAAATTTCCTTGTTGAACACCTTCTGTTAAAACACACATAACTTCTTGTGTAAATATCCAAATAACAAACGGTTTGAAGATTTAGAAACTAGGCTCGAAGATCTTAATTGGATAGGTTGTACACCATATACCTCTTTATATATTCAGAGATATGAGATTCTAAAGTCGGCTCCACGCACCAGAAAATTCTGGCGAAACTGCCCCACCAGCCATCTTCAATCGGTCATAACCTTTTGCAAAAAACTCCAAATGACAAATGGTTTAATGTTCGGCAAACTAGACTTCACGATCTACAACTTTTCATGTTTTGCACATTTTCAGATTCCTTATAGATTATTATATATACGCTTCCGAAGTTAGCTCTTCGACGCACAATTTGTTGTCCAAAAAAAAATGCAGCAAAACTTTTCTGCAATTTTTTCTTCTTTCTTTTGTCCGAAATTCATTTCGTTAACCTTCCGAAATCCACCCGAGGCCCTCGGGACCTTAACCAATTATACCAACATGTCCCAAAATATGATACGAACTTGCTCAAGGCCTCAAATCACATCAAACAACGCTGAAATCTCGAATCGCACTAAACTTCAAACTTTATGGACTTTGAAATTTCAAACTTCTACATCCGATGCCGAAACCTATCAAATCACGTCCGATTGACCCCAAATTTTGCACACAAGTCATATTCGACATTAAGGACCTGCTCCAACTTTCGGAATTGGAATCTGACCCCGATATCAAAAAGTCAAACTCTCGGTCAAACTTCTCAAAAACCTTCAAATTTCTATCTTTAGCCAAATGACTTCAAAATGACCTCCGGACATCCGAATTCACTTCCAATCGCGCTCACAACTCCAGAATCACCATACAGAGCTATTCCTAGACTCAGAATCCCAAACGGACATCAATATCATTGAAATGCGCTTCAAGCCAAACTTAGGAAATTTCTTCAAAAATGCTGACTTCCACAATATACATCGAAATGCTCTCCGGTTATCCAAATCCCGATCTGGACATACGCTCAAGTTCGAAATCACCATACTAACCTGCTGGAACCTTCGGATCCTGATTCCGGGGTCGTTTACTCAAACTTCCAGTCTTACTCAATTTCTTCAACTTAAGGCTTCTAAAATGAGAATTTTTCTTTCAATTTAACTCCGAACCTCATGAATTTCAACTCTGACCATACACACACGTCACAATACCCGAAATAAAGTTGTTCATGACTCCCAACTGCTGAACGACGCGCTGGATCTCAAAACGATCGGCCGGGTCGTTACAGATGGGTAAGTGTTAGCCACATTTTTCCTTCTTTATTAGGCTTTGCGCAATTAACCATTTAGACTCAAATCTTAATTTAAATTCCATTTTTTGGCTAGCCTATTTATTTATTTTACCTAGTGACGGACTAATGCAATTAATTAATTAATTAACCCAAGAATGCGATCTTTGATTTTTAGTTATTTACAAGATGCATTTAATAACGTAATTAAATCCTAAAAATACAAGTTAAACCTAAGATGGCATGAAATGAAAATGTGAAATTTTTTTATGATTTTTCGATAATGTAAAATATTAAACATGCATGACATGCACTTAAATAAAGAAAAATTCCTAAAATTCAATAAAAAATATTTTTGATTATTTTTAGGAGTAATTTTCTTGCGGGGCAAAAATTGGGTGTTCACAATGATCAGTCTTCCCACATTTGTAATAACCCTCATTAGTCGTCTTTTCAGGTACCCTTACCTTGTTGTATTTTCCACCTCTTGAGGAGCCCTTTCCTCTAATGAGATATTTCTTGAAATCCTTGATGATCATAGCCATTTCATCTTCCTCCAGATCTACTCCTTCAGTAATTCTAAGTGCCGGACTCCTTTCCTTCTTGGGAGCATCCATCTTCATGGCCTTCCTTCTAAGTTCATAGGCACTGAGATTTCCAATCAGCTCATCCAGTTTGAGAGTTGCAATGTTCTTGGATTCCTGAATCGTAGTGATCTTGCTTTCCCAAGAGACTGGCAGAACCCTTGTCAGAATCTTCTCAGCTTTATCTTCTTCAAGAAGAGTCCTTCCAAGAGATTTCAGTTCATTAGTCAGTGTAGTGAACCTTGTATACATCTCTTGAAAAGTCTCCCCTTCCTTCATGGAGAAATTCTCATATTGAGAATATAGTAGAGTACCTCTGGACCTCTTCACTTGAGCAGTTCCTTCATGGGCCACTTGCAAAGTATCCCAAATTTCTTTAGCAGTGGTACAACTTTGAATTCTGATGTACTCATCTAGCCCAAATCCACACACAAGCCACTTCTTAGCCTTAACATTCTTTTCCCACTTTCTCAAATCCTCAACAGTGCAGTCAGCCATTGTAATTGGCACATCTACTCCTTCGACATTCTTCTTCATGGTGGCCAAGGAACCATCAGTAACGATGTCCCGTAGCTCGTAGTCTTCACCAATTATATGATCTCTCATCCTGTTCTTCCACCATGAGTAGTACTTGCCATTGAAGAGTGGAGGCCTAGCAGTTGATTGTCCTTCCTAGTTCCAAGGTGGTGCATTCATCTTGATCTTCTCCTAAGGTGTTAGCCTCTTCAAGGATAACCCGCTCTGATACCAATTGATGTTTTATACATCAATACCACACAAGAGGGCGGGGAGGGGGGGGGGGTAATTTGTGTGATGTCCGATTTTTGCGTGCACTATTTAAAGAAGGACCAGGTTCTTCTATGTGTTCCAACCTCTACTGTTTGCGGAATAATAAAGATAGAAAGTAAAGAACACAGAGATTTTTACGTTGAAAACAACTGGCTCAAAAGGTGAAAAAACCACGACCTACTTCCCAGTAGGATTTTCCCAAATCTCTTTACTAAATCAGTGAGCCAAACATCATTTACAAAAACTCTTTTGTAAACCTAGGATTACCTCTATCCCTTGTAGCAAACTAGCCTCTAACTATTTGCGACAAACTCCAAGTTAGTTATAACTTGAAACACACAGTACCTATTACAGACGCTTCTAGATAAAGCTGAAAAGGTACAAGTTAAATCAGCTACTACAAATAAACTAGAATAAAATACAACAATTGGAATTGTTTATTCTAGCTGGTTCAAGTAGCTTCAGAGTCGCACACTCAAATCTCACATGAACTGCTTGCAAAATTTCCTCGCTAATTTTACTCTCAATTCTTGCTTAACTTCTTCTTTTGTGCATACTTGTACAATAAGAACAATCTACAATATATAAGATTAGTAGATAAGGAGTTAACTAGAGTTCTAATGCTACTCTTCCTTGGTGGAAGAGTTCTAGTTAATCTCAACTCCTCAAATACTTCCTCATCTATGATTTTGTTCTTACTGAATAAGGAGTCCTTCTCCTAATCATTTCGCAATCTTTTCGACCAGGAGATATCTCTTATTTTACCATATTTCGTTTATCTCCTGCATGTTCACCTCACGTGCCTTTGATTGTTCTCACTACTAAAATTTCGGGGAAAAACGACCACCAAAAGCGACCAAAGTTGGTCCCTAAACAGTGAAAAGCGACCAAAATGCGTCCAAACAGGCTTGGTCGCTATTTTTTCGGTCCCTTTAACATAGAGACCAAAGTTGGTCGCTAATTAGCGACCAACTTTGGTCTCTATGTTAAATTGACCAAATATTCCGGGTATCAAAAAAAGAGACCAACTTTGGTCGCTTTATTATTTTAATAATATAAATTTAGCGACCAAAGTTGGTCTCTATATTTAAATTACAATATTTATTTATTTATTATTATACAAAATATAGCGACCAACTTTGGTCTGTAAATAAAATAAAATATTTTAAAATCTGGAAAATAGCGACCAAAGTTGGTCGCTTTTTTATTAATTTATTTAGTTTGTTTTAAATAAAAGCGACCACAATTGGTCGTTAATTTCCAGAATTTTTTTTTAAATAATTTATTTAATTTGTTTTAAACCAAAGCGACCATAATTGGTCGCTAAAGTCCAGAAAAAATATTTTTTTTAATAACATAGTGACCAAAGTTGGTCGCTATTCTGAAAATCTGGGTTAATTAGCGACCACCTTTGGTCGCTATTGTGGAAATCTGGGTTCAATAGAGTACTTTGGTCGCTTTTCTGGGTTTTATTTTGGCAGAAACTGCCTATTTTGGCAGTCACACCACCTGCCAGCATACAAAATCCTATTACAACAACAACAACAACAACAATACTAACACAACAACAACAACAATACTAACACAACAACAATACGAACTAACAACACAACAACAACATTAAAACCAATATTAAAACCAACATTAAAAACCAACAACGTATAAAGTTCAATAGAACTAACACATTTAACTAATAAAACTAAGTTAACACTTATTACAAGCCCATTCCAAAACGGACCAAAGTTCTATTGTCTAGTTCAAAGTATATAAAAGTACTCAATGATTGTTTCATTCTATATCATTATCATCACCGTCTGATGAATCTTCATTATCAAGACGGTAATGAGAAGGGTCATTTCGTGGTGGACGAGAAGAACGATCACGGGGAGGACGGGAGGAACTAACACGGGGAGGACGGAAGGAACGCTCACGTTCAATTTGAGCCTCTAGCGATGACTCGCGAGACCGGGGAATCAAAAAAGCTCCAGAAGCTAGGAGATATTTAAGTTGAGCTTGCATGCCTTGGTAATGAGCTTGCATGCCTTGGTACTGAGCTTGCATGCTAACGTACTGAGCATCTCTAAGCCTTTCTCGTTCCTTGGATGCTTCTAGCTCGCTTGTGAGCTTTGTCACAGTCTCCCGCATAGTGGAGAGGCTCTCCCCATCAAGTTGCTCGGCTTGCGAGGAAGTTCCTATTCCTTGCATTCCACAGTGATAGCGGTGGAACTTCTTATTAGGAAGCCCGTATACCTTCCCATATTTTGCACCTCCTGCTGCCTGCATCCATAGTCTTTCTGCATCCTCCTCCAAAATATGGATTGGCTCGCCCGACTCATTAGGTGGCTGACTGCGTATGAATTCCTCCATGTCAGCTCTGAAGCGATCCTATAAGAATTTTTTTATTTAATTAGTATTTGAAAGATTATATTAGAGTATATCAGAATACTTAATGAAAAGAGAAAACTTACATGTACAGTCGATGATCGGTCGTCGACCCACCTTTCTGGATCAGTCTCTTTCTTTTTCTTGACAATATGAGTCTCCTTGAATAACTCATCTTGCTTCATTGGACGACCCAGCTTCTTTTCCTGAAAATTCATAAATTATAGTTAATAAACAGAATAGATATACTTTGAAAATTAAAATAAATGAATAAATTACGTACCAATCTTCTTTTTATAGTCCCTTGGCTGATCGCACCTCCAGTGTGCAAGGAGCCTCCCTTCTCGGATGCGCGAGCTTTCTTTCCTTTTTCACTCTTCTTTAAGAAGTCTGCGGTAAGCCACTGCCTTTGCAAATCCCTCCAATAATCGTCAAGCAACCAGTTAGGCTTCTGTTTGTACAGTCTAGCGTTGGAGAAACTATGCGACAACCGCTTCCGAGCCTTAAGATTAAAATTACGCGCCACCTCCGCGCTATAGCGGTGTTCCCATACACACTTGCTCTGTATTTCAAAAGTTAAATATTGTATGAAAATATCATAAATATAAATAATTATAAAGCTTAAAAGAAAATTTGTACCTTAAATTCATTGAAAATTTGCTCCTTCACCGAGAATGGGAATTTGCTCCAACTCGTATAAGGGGCATCATAAAGCTTTTTGGTAGCGTTGGTGATTATTCTCGTAGTAGTGTTACTCGGGATGAATCTGCAATTTAACAACAAAAACACACATTAATATATTAGTACAAACTGTACAAAACAATAAACATAAAAAAATCAAGTTACTCTTACCCATCACCCTCAGGGACTATGATGATCCTGCCATACTTATCCTTATGCACCTCCTCGTCATCAGCAACATCATCGTCGGAAACAGGTACATTAGATGCATGTGTGGAAGGTGTAGAGGGGTCAGAGCTAGTATCTCGCAGGCGAAGGCCTGTAAGAGATGGAGTCGATGAGGAAGATGGTTGTGATCCCTGTGACTGCGACATTGCGAGATCGACCGGAAGCAGCTGTGATACTGATGCCTCTGACCCCTGTGGATGTGGCACCAGTGGCTGTGATCCACATGGCTGTGACCCGGATGGATGTGAGCCATGTGCTCGTGAGGCAGCTGGACTGTATGTTGAACGTACAGTCCTGGGGCCCTGTACTGAAAGACCCGGTATCTGCACAAAGATGTAGTTGGGTTGGTGATGTTGTGGCGCCTCATAATATCCATCGGGTGGAGGATAAGACATAGGCGGCGCCTGTGTAAAGGGTGGACAAGAGGGAGGATAAGAGGGAGGAGTATCTTCTACTCTCCTCTTTCCCTTCTTAGCCTTTCCTTTACCCCGAGAACCCGTAGGGTCATCGTTACCTCGACCCTTGCCTGTCATCTGCATAAAAATTACATATTTAGATTGAAACATATAATAAAATAGCTATAAAATGAGAAGTAGTAAAGAAACCAACTTTTTAAAGCTCATCGACGTATTGTTCCTCGTCCGAGGATTCTTCTTCCGAACTAGTTTGTGCTTCATCAGTTGATTCTTCTTCAACATTTTCTATTATTGTTACTTCATCTATGTCAACTTCTTCCAATATGTGTGCAAGATGTTCCAATTCATTTTCTAAAATTTCGTCCACTATTTGGTGAACACTGGAGATATCATTTTGGTAAGCAACATCTAACATATTCTCGACTTCCACCCTACCTACAGGTTTAGTTTTAATTACAACCCACCAATCTGACTTATTCCGCCGCAATGGATAAGGAGCATAATACACTTGCCTAACATTATGTGCAATAATGAAAGGATCATAGCGATCATACTCCCTCGTATGATTAACCTCAATTATGTTGT
>MDKH01003949.1:0-13922 GCA_005239495.1 Nicotiana undulata | reverse complement strand
GTCCTCTAGCCACCATGAAGAAGACTGCTGAAGGAATAGATGTACCAAAAACAAGAGTTGACTACACTGCTGAGGGTCTGAAGAAATGGGAGAAGAATGCTAAGGCCAAAAAGTGGCTAGTGTGTGGACTAGGTCTAGACAAGTATAGCATAATCCAAAGCTGCACCACTACCAAAGAAATCTGGGATACCTTGCAAGTAGCCCATGAAGGAACACCTCAAGTGAAAAGATCAAGAGGTACTCTACTATACTCTCAGTATGAAAACTTTACTATGAAAGAAGGAGAGACAATCCAAGAGATGTACACGAGGTTCAAAACTCTGACAAATGAACTCAAGTCTCTTGGTAGAATCATTCTTGAAGAGGACAGGGTGGATAAGATCCTGACAAGGGTCTTGCCAATTTCCTGGGAAAGCAAAATCACTGATATCCAGGAATCCAAAAATATGGCAACCCTCAGATTGGATGAGTTTATTGGAAACCTTACTGCCTATGAACTTGGAAGGCAGACAATGAAAATGGATGCTCCAAAGAAGGAAAGGAGTCTAGCACTGAGAATCACTGAGGGAGCAGATATGGAGAAAGATGAGATGGCCATGATCACTAATGAATTCAGAGACTTCCTCATAAGGAAAAAGGGCATCTCAAGAGGTGGAAACTACAACAAAGCTAAAGCTCCAGAAAGGCCAGGCAACGAGGGATGCTACAAGTGTGGAAAGACTGACCACCATATCAAGAATTGTCCTCAAGGGAAATTGGAATGGAAAAATGTGAGATTTGAAAGAAGGAACAGGAAGAAGAAACTGGTCCAACCCAAGAAAACTACAACAAAGGCTATGGTTGCTGCTTGGGGGGAAAGCTCAGATGAAGAATCAGAAGATGGTGAGAATGAAGAACATGCGCTCATGGAAATTGGAGAATATGATGAGGAATCATATGAAGAACCAGAGATAGGTATCTCCCATCTCAAAAACAAAATAAAGTTCCTATCTAAAGAGAAACTCTCTAAGTTTCTACTGGATTTCATGGATGATTCTGAAGAAACAACCAAAGAGAAAGAACAACTCTCTAAAGAATGTGGAATGCTAAAAGAAAAATGCATGAACCTGGAAATCAGAGTAAGTGAATATTAAAAGAAAAACATTTCCCTGATGAACCAGGTTCATCCACTTGAAACTGAGATTCTAGAGCTAAAATCTGAAAATTTAAAGTTAAAGCTAGGATCCAGTAAAAAGATTGTTGATCATTCTCATACCATGTTAGAAGAAAATATAGGAAAACTAGAAGATAAGATGTATACCAATGATGAACAAATAAGGACTCTTAAAGAAGAACTTGGTAAAGTCAAACATGAGTTACCGAACTTGTAAATGGAATAAATCCTCTTATTCCTTATCATGGCTTCAAGAAAACCATAGTAGCAACCAGAGAGGACTTGGCTTTGGGAGTCAACTGCCCAAGTGGGATCCCAAAAGCAAGTATCTCACTCTCCCTGAGAATAAAATTTGCACCCATTGTGGTAAGACTGGTCATTACAAAATTGATTGTACTGCAAAAGAGTAAGCCAGTCGAAGAAATGAGAGTTTTGTTAAAAAGAAAAACTGGTTACCAAATTTGGCTAGAAAAAGCTTAATTCATCCTTTCTCTCATAGAAAAGGACCTAAACTAGTTTGGGTTCTTAAAACTAAACCCTGATTTCTTTTTGTAGGTTCAAGTGAGAGAAAGCAGCCAAATTTGATACTTGGATAGTGGCTGCTCAAAACATATGACAGGGAACAAGGAACAGTTCCTTTCACTTGAAAACCTCAAAGGAGGAAATGTCTCCTTTGGAAATGGAAAGAAAGGTGAAATTATAGGCGTTGGTAAGGTAGGTAAGGATGACACACGTTCAATTGAACATGTGTACTTGATAGATGGCTTGAAATATAGCCTGATCAGTGTGTCACAATTGTGTGACAGAGGTAACTTGGTTTCTTTCACTTCCACAAAATGTTTTGTGATTAACCTGCTTACTGACAAGATTGTTTTGCAGGGAAAAAGAATGAATAACATCTATGTCATAGACTTGTCCACACTGTCTGAAAATGAACTCACTTGCTTAAGTGTGTTGGACAGTGATCCCCTACTTTGGCACAAAAGACTTGGTCACGCGAGTCTGAATCAGCTTAACAAACTAGTCTCTAAGGACTTAGTGGTAGGGCTCCCAAACATTAATTTCAAGGATGACAAAGTTTGTGAGGCATGTGCAAGGGGGAAGCAGGTAAGATCCTCATTCAAAAGCAAGAAAATGGTCAGTACCACCAGGACGTTGGAACTGGTTCATATGGACTTATGTGGTCCTATGAGAACTCTGAGCAGATGTGGTAAGAAATATGTAATGGTGCTAGTTGATGATTACTCAAGGTTCACTTGGACCTTATTTCTGACATCTAAAGATGAAGCATTCGATATGTTCCCTTCATTTGTTAGAAAAACTCAAAACAGTTGGGAAATCAACTAGCATCAATAAGATCTTATCATGGTATTGAATTTGAGAATGAAAAATTTGTTGAGTTATGTGATGAACATGGAATAAATCACAACTTTTCTGCCCCTAGAACCACACAGCAAAATGGGGTTGTTGAAAGAAAGAACATGACTCTTGAAGACATGGCCAGAACCATGCTTCTTTCTAGCAAATTACCTCACAGCTTCTAGGCAGAAGCAATAAACACTGCATGTTACATAATAAATAGATGCATGACCAGACCACTGGCAGAGAAAACTCCTTATGAATTACTTAAAGGGAGAAAGCCCAACATATCCCACCTTACGTCTTTCGGATGCAAGTGCTTTGTGCACAACAATGGAAAAGATTCCCTAGGTATAAATCCAAGAAGTGATGAGGGAGTATTTTTGGGATATTCATCACATAGCAAAGCTTATAAAGTTTATAATAAAAGAACTATGTGTGTAGAAGAAAGTGTGCATGTTGTTTTTTATGAAACTAACACTCTTTCTGAGAGACAGGAACCAGAAGATAAGGAGCTTGGACTGGTAAGAAGCAATGAACAAATTGAAGCAATTATGGAAGATGGAGCAGGTGATGGACCAGGTCCAACTAGCCCGAGCAACATGACAGGGGGAACTCAACAGTAAAGTACTCTAGACTTTGGCCCTGACCCTGTTCCACAACAACAAGACATCATGGGATCATCTAGAAGTGAACAATTGGTGCTCAAACCACATAGATATCAGAGTTCTCACCCTCTTGGGAACATCATAACAGATTTGACATCTGGAATCAAAACAAGATCCTCTTTGAAAAATCTGTATGCGTTTGATGCCTTTCTATCCTTGATTGAACCAAAGAACATTGGTGAAGCCCTACAGGATGGTGACTGGGTAAATGCTATGCAAGAAGAGCTTAATCAATTTGAAAGAAGTCAAGTATGGCACTTGGTACCCACACCACTAGACAGATCGGTAATTGGCACCAAATAGGTCTTCAGGAACAAACTCGATGAGGATGGAACTATTACAAGAAACAAGGCCAGACTGGTTGTCCAAGGATATAGTCAAGAAGAGGGAATTGACTATGATGAGACCTTTGCTCCTGTGGAAAAAATGGAGGCAATCAGAATTCTTATAGCATTTGCTGCACACATGGAATTCACTCTCCATCAGATGGATGTAAAGAGTGCCTTTCTCAATGGATATCTAAAGGAAGAATTATTTGTAAAACAACCTCCAGGTTTTGAAAGCAAGGAGACACCTGACCATGTATACAAACATGACAAGGCTTTGTATGGACTCAAACAAGCACCAAGAGCATGGCATGAATGACTATCAAAATTCCTGCTAGAACATGGATACAAACGAGGTAAAATTGACAGTACCTTATTCTTAAAGGAAAAAGGTAAGGATCTCCTGGTTGTGCAAATATATGTGGATGATATCATATTTGGTGCGACCACTGAAAAATTGAGTAAGGAATTTGCTAAACTTATGGGGAGTGAGTTTGAGATGAGTATGATGGGTGAGCTAAACTTCTTCTTAGGCTTTAAAATCAAGCAAAACTCAAATGAAACAATGATCCATCAACAAAAATATGTGAAGGAATTACTCAAAAGATTTAAAATGGAAGACTCAAAGGAAATTGACACCCCCATAGCCACAAGCACAAAATTAGATATGGATGAACCTGGTTCATCCGTTGAGCAAAAACTATATAGAGGGATGATTGGGTCTTTATTATATCTCACTGCCAACATACCTGATATTGTGTTCAGTGTAGGACTGTGTGCTAGGTTTCAAGCAAATCCAAAGGAGTCCCATCTAACTGCAGTGAAGAGCATTCTAAGATATCTGAAAGGCACTGCTGATTTATGCCTTTGGTATCCAAAAGGTAGTAATTTCGACCTTGTAGGATATGCTGATGTAGATTATGCAGGCTTCCTGTTTGACAGGAAAAGCACTTCAGGCATGACTCACTTTTTGGGCTCTTGCCTTGTGTCTTGGGCCACCAAGAAACAAAATTCAGTTGCATTGTCTACTGTTGAGGCTGAATATGTGGTTGCAGCCTCATGTTGTGCTCAGTTGCTATGGATCTAGCAAAACCTCATGGACTTTGGTATAGAGGTTGGATGCATTCCTATTCTCTGTGAAAACACTAGTGCAATTAGTATGACAAAGAACCCGGTTCATCATAAAAGAACTAAGCACATAGATGTTAGAAACCATTTCCTAAGGGATAACTATGAAAAAGGAATGATCTCAATTGAATTTTGTGCTACTAACAAGCAAATTGCAGACATCCTTACTAAAGCACTGAGTAGGGAGCATTTTGAGAGAAACTCGCTTGAATTAGGGATGATTAAGATCACTTAATTGAAAAACAAAAATGATAAATTGAAGAAAAAAAATTGGCTAGAAACACTAAAATAGATAACTAACCAGACTAATCATTGCTCAGTATCATGACTTTATTGTCATACTCTCTTGCCATGTATTAATATGATTCCCTGGTTGCTAATGATGTTTTTCTATCTTTGTAAATTGAGGCATATTAATGACTATAACACGATGAACCTGGTTCATCGCTGCTGGTTCATCTGACTGACAAGGTACGTGCTCATCTCCATACACTTCTTGAATTAATTGTAGTCACACATGAGCAAGACTCTATCTATATTTGGTTCATTTCCAATTCTCAATACTTATCCTAAAATGAACCAGTTTTAAGAAGTCCCACTGTATCTTAATTAGCCTAGATTTAGGGATTCCTAACCGTCTAATCAATGACACTCCTACAGAGATTAGACTCCCACTTGGCTAATACATCTGCCCGTTGTAAAATTAATGATCACACCTTTAAAAGGCCATCATTACCTCCCCTCTTCAAAAGTATAATCGTCTAACTGATTTATTCATTCCTCTCAAACCAAAACTGATCAACTTTCTTCTCTTCCAAATTCTTCATAAAAATGTCTTCACAACCAGTTGTTTCATCTTCCTTCTACACCCATGATTTTGAGGACGGTGACTCTAGTTCTAATTCTCCATCAGTATACAGTTCACATTCTCCAGCCAGATCTTCAACCCCCCAAAACCCTCCAGCTCTTGAACCTACTCCTGAACCTACACCTAACCCTACTCCAGCCCCTAGGGCGCGTAGCGTGAAAGTTTTGGCCAGGAAATAAGTTGCTTCTGGTTCTCGTGCCAAATTCTTGGAAGAAATACTTCAAGCTAGAAGGTCCAAGATTCTGAATCCTCCAGTGAAGACTTCAAATCCGCTAATGAGGATGAAGCACCAGGTTCATCTGACACTGAACAGGGAAATCTTGAGATTGGGTCTGCAACTGGTATGACCGAGAACATATTTGTTTTGGTTTGGTCGATTGTGGATGTAGAGGTGCCAGATAGGCGGAGAAAACTTGGTAAAACTATAAACCTTGAGAGAGAGGGAGAAGGGACCTTTGTAAGGGGATCTGGGAAGGACGGTGCCACTCTGACTATTTGTGGGCCCGCTCCTGTGATTGATGAAGAAGGAGTCACAGCTTTAGGGGGAAGCATTTCTGGAGAAGCACCAGCAGGACTGGAGAGCCTACAACAATCAGTAGATGAACCTGGTTCATCTATTGAGGAGACGCTGGCTGAGATGCTGAGGAAGTTGGGGGAGTCCTATAATCCCAAAAACAAAAGAACTCCTAAGTCCAAGAAGGCTACTACCCCAGTTCCACCAAAGAAGAGGAAACATTATAATCTGCGGATGCCCCTGCCCCAAAGATTCGAGCTACAAGAAGTGTTGTCCGGGAAGGAGAGGAAGAATTGGAAAGAGCTCTGAGAGAGAGCAAAAAGAAGAAGGCTGCCAAGGGAAAGGCAAAAGTGAGAGAGCCTATTGAGGCAATTACTATTGATGATGATGCGATGGACCTGGTCCATCGTGAGGAGCATCCTGCTCCAGTTGTGGTTGAGACACCTAAACCTAAGAAAGTTAAGGTTTCTTCCAAGAAGTCAGCTTATGTGTGTGCCACACCCTCAACCATTGCAAAGATGACCAGATCTGAGTCAAGAAAAGTTATGATTACTGATGATGAGGAATGGAGTGGAGGAGAAGAGGAAGATTCTGGTGAAGAGACTAACAAGCTCACCATGTTTGGAAAGCATACTGTCTTAAAGGGAAAGCTGGTTAGAGACCTTGAGGAATCAGGAATGATTTTCCTAATGGATACCCTAGACGTGCAAGGGTGGAAGGACATGGTTCTTCACTTGGATGGAAGGCTGGCTAGAAATGAGTTGGTTGAATTTATAGCCAACGCAGTTGTCAAGATTGGCAAGGTAACTACCAGGGTTCGTGGAGTTGAAATCTCCTTTGACGCAAAGGAGTTGGGGGAGATACTAAATATCCCTGTTGAGGGTTCTGATGACTATACAAGGCAAAGATGGCCTAATCTGGATGGCATGTCCTCAGCTCTCAACATCACTAGGTTTTTCTGTGAAAATGATCAAGAACCTGAGCCTAGGGCAGTTTTCAAGAGTGAGATGCGATCTCAGCACAAACTATTCTTTGAGTTTGTGATCAAGTTTCTGCTGCCAAGACAAGAACGAAGGCACATTGCCAGCTATATGGACCTCACGCTTATGGAATGCTTGAACAGGGGTAAGCAGATCAATTGGCATGCTTTCATCATCCAGCTCTTGGACAGAGTTGTGAATGGAACCAAGGCACACGCTATACCTTATGGATTTATTCTGACTGATGTGCTTGCCCACTTTAAGGGTCCTGGGAAGAAAGCTGAGATGGATAATGTTAAGGACTATTTTGGGAAGAATACACTGCTGACCTGTGACTACATTGTAAATGTTCCCGAGGATGAACCTGGTTCATTTAGGAAAATTCCTATTAACAGCAAGGTCAGGTCACTTGTGCCGGAAGGTGAGATAAAGAATGCGGAGATCCTTCGATTGAAATCTCGCCTTATTGAGGTTGAAGTTGAGCGGGATGCTCTCAGAACTGAATTAGCCAAAGAGAAGGAGAAGAATGAGGGTGTTATTCAAAAAATTCTCTCTCTTCTTCAAGCCAAGACCACAACCTCATCTGCCCCTTCCCAGCCTTAGGAGTCCAGTGCCACCAAAACCCGTTCAATGCTCAGTTTGAGATTTTATCTTGTTATGTTTTTTGCTCATGATTGCGACTGTTTTTAATTCATTTTGTGTATGGTGCTTGATCTAGAATATAATCAATGAATTTGCTTTTTGGTTATTGATTTTATCCCA
Source organism: Nicotiana undulata (assembly GCA_005239495.1). NCBI lineage: Eukaryota > Viridiplantae > Streptophyta > Magnoliopsida > Solanales > Solanaceae > Nicotiana > Nicotiana undulata. The sequence goes on along the minus strand of MDKH01003949.1, from coordinate 6,164 downwards.
GTTTCTTAAATATCTTACATTTGATTGGTTTCTTTTGATGATTAATCATGCTTTGCACCTGCAGTTGCCTCAATGGCCATGAGTAATTATTAATAACTCTGGTAAGTTTATCATTTTGCAACTTTTCGATGATGCCAAAAGGGGGAAGATTGTTTTGTGACATTTTATAACCTAATGAACCCGGTCTCTCTATGATAAATGCTTAAAAACTTTACAAAGTGTCTATGTTGAACTGAAGTATGTACATGGTTGAGCACAGAGTTTGTCATCATAAAAAAGGGGGAATTTGTTGAACCAAGTCACTGCATGGTTTTGAAGATTGACAAATGCCTCCCTAGTTGAACCAGGTCCATCAGGGCAAACATTATCAAACAGACCCATTGGCACAAGAAGCGTATATGCACAGGAGATAAACATGATCTGTGAATTATCTATGAACTAAGAGATTTTCTCCTAAAGTGAAAAGGCTGAAAAGTGATAAGAAGAAAGAGTTTGAATTCAGCAAGGACAGAAACAATCGAGGAAGTTGAGATGAACACAAACTCTTCCACCAAGGAAGAGTTGCACTAGAACTAAAAAACAACATCTCAACTACTGGCGCTATAAAATGTTGAAGCATTCCTACTGAATATTTGATCGCACAAAGGCAGAAGTGAAACAAGAACTGAAAGCAAAATTACCAAAGCAACGTTTGCAGCAGATTCCTTGTGCGACACAAAAGCTACTTGAACCAGCTAGAAGAACCAGTTCCATCTGTTATCTTTTGAGTCTAGTTGGTTTGTAGTAGGTGATTAAATATTGTATCTTTCAACTTTATTAGAAGCAATTGTAATAGGTACACATTGATCAAGTTATAGTTAACTTGAAGTTTGTCGCAATTAGCTAGAGGCTAGTTTGCTACAAACGGATTAGAGTTAGTCCTTAGGTTTACAAAAGAGTTTATTTTGTAAATGTTGTTTCGCTCAGAGTTGTAGTGAAGAGTTTGAGAAAATCATACTGAGTAGTAGGTCGTGGTTTTTTCACCTTTTGAGTCGGGTGTTTTCCACGTAAAAATATATGTGTTCTTTACTTTTCTGCATTTATTATTCCGCAACAGTATGAGTTGGAACACCTAGAAGAACCAGGTTCTTCTATAGAGACTGCACTCGAAAATTGGACATCACACAAATCACCCCCCCCCCCCTCTTGTGTGGTATTGACGTATAAAACACCAGTCCTCATACTCCTTCAAGAACCGTGTATATTCCTCTTTCTCCGATGGTGACAAATGAATGCTGATGCGAGTCTCTTTGACAATTTCTGAATCTCCCAGGTTGACGACCTTAGTTTCGTCCAGGTTGGACTTAGGTTTGTTCTCAAAGTTCTCAACTTCCTTGACAATTTCATCAGGTATGCTATCATTCTCTTCTTCTGAATCACTGTCCTTTTGTTGCGTTATCTCGTTGCATGTCACGGTCATTGGTTCATCAAGACAAGTAATAGTAATGTTGTATAGATAAACTAATGAGAAAAAATGATATATAATAAATATTGATTCATGAAAACATAAAAGTGCTTTTGTTAAATTGAGTAAGTGTTTTTAGAACATTGAAGATCTTATTGTAGAAATGAAAGATGCGGAAATGAAATCATTTAGCAAGCAAAAAATAAACAATGTTTGTTCAGCCTTGCTACCCCGGGACTCATCAGACCCTGGATGTTCTGACAGTCCAGTTCTTAAGGGATGACCCTTTGCTTACAGCTTGGATGGAAGGGCCTTCCCCCTCCTCCTCCTCAACAATGATGCAATAGTCCATGTCATCATCTTCCAAGAATAAGTTCTTCAGGGCTGCCAGTGCTTCTTCTTCCTTTGACCACCACATAATATCAGTTTGCTGAAAGGTATGCTCCAGATGCAGTATAGGTTGTTCCAATGGGTAATAAAGACCGCGCCATGGTGGCGACCAGTCTTTGTATTCTTGCCAGGTGTATTTGTATCCCAGACCAAAAGTGGTGGCATGACGCTTCAGCTATATTGGCTTGGAAATCCCCTGAATATTCTTACCGAGTCCCTTGCCTGGATCGTACCCACTCCAGTTCAGTATGCTTGCGATCTTACTGTCATACCACTTGTCTTTGTCTATTGTGTTGACTCACTCAATATGGTGGTAGGTTAATCCACCCAACCTTCTTCTACCTTCAACCACTGGGATAGTCTGGAGACTATAGATAGGATTGCTTCCGTCCCCATGGATGATCACTTTCTGGTGGTTCCACTCAAATTTTACTGCCTGATGCAATGTTGATGCCACATCCCTAGCGACATGTATCCACCGTCGTCCTAATAACAGGTTGTAGGATGCTAATATGTCTATTACCTGAAAGTCAACTTCGAACCATTTAGGTCTCATTTGCAGACAAAGGTTGATCTCACCGATGGTGGACCTCTGAGAACCATCAAAAGCTTTCACATTCATCGACCTTTCTTTTATCTCGTGCAGCCCCTTGCCCAATTTCTTGAGCATTGTCAATGGACTGATGTTGAGGTTGGATCCCCCGTCAATCAAAATCCTAGTGATGAAGTAATCCTCATATTGCACGGTGATGTGCAGCAATTTGTTATGACTTAACCCTTCAAGTGGCAGCTCGTCCTCGTGGAAGGTGATCTTATGACTTTCCAATACTTGTCATACCATGTTGGCCATTTCCCCGAAGGTGATGTTATTTGGCACATATGCTTCATTCAGCACTTTCATCAAAGCATTTCGGTGCGTCTCTAAATTTTGTAGCAATGACAGAATGGACATCTGGGCTGGGGTTTTGTTCAACTGATCAATGACCGAATATTCTTTGGCATGCACCTTCCTCCAAAGATCATCTCGGCCTGTCTCAATGATGGGTGGCCTGTTGGAAGCCTTCTTACTGGATTCTGTCAAATGTTCAGGTGTATAGACCCTGCCGGTCCTTGTCATTCCATGTGAAGCAGTAGCTTCTTCTATCTTAATTTTGCCTTTCCTTCTTGCCTCAGCTACATAATCCCATGGTATAGAATTGGTGTAAAAGGGTGGTGTGGTTGACACCGCCACTGTGATTATTGTAACTACTTTCACTTCGAATAGAACAGGTGCCTTAGCAGGTGGCATAACTTCAACCTCGAACGACACAGGTGCATCTGCAGGTGGTTTCATTTCAAACTCAAGTGGGAATGACGCCATTACCTCAACATCTCCGGATGGCTAAATCTGTACTATGATAGTATTGAGAGTGATTGCTGGCTTCTTTGGGTCATCACCTTCTATGATCAACCCAATCAACCCCTCTGGGTCCTAATCTTCTTCTACCTCAATCATGTTGACTCTTCCAGCATTGTGGTCTGGGAGTGGATTGTTGCGGACATTAGGAGTATATTCCTTTGCTTGAATGACCTTATTGTCGATCAGAGATCGTATCTTATCTCCCAGTGAGTGGCATTCATCAATTGTGTGTCCCTTCATGCCGGAATGGTATGCACATGTCTTATTTGGATTAACCCATTAAGAGGGGTTCTCAGGGGTTACAGCAGTGATAGGAGTGACATAACCAGCAATTTTCAATCTTTCATATAGCTGGCCAATAGGCTCAGCAATGGCAGTGTATTGTATAGGAGGCATGCGGTCAAAATTGGGTAAAGGTCTCGGGAAATTTTGGCGAGCAGGGGGTGATTGGTAGTGAGATGATTGAGAGTTGTACGTATGGTAAACAAGAGTTGGTTGGGAATATTTGAGAGATGTGACTGATAAGTAGATGGGGGAGATAGCTGATATGTTGGTGGAGGTGCTAACTGGTATGTGGGCGAGGGTGCTTGGTATGTTGGTGCTCGTTGATATGTGAGTGGGGGTGTTTGGTAGGTTTGGTATTTCAGCGGGGATTTAGTCCTCTGTGAAACCATTACGGCTCCCACGTCTCTTTTCTTGGACACACCACCAGACTGCAGGGCCTTGTTCGTATCCTGCAATGCTTCAAAATTTGTAACCATTCCTCTTTTGATCCCTTCCTCAATTTTCTCACCCAACTTGATATGTCAGAGAATTTATGGTTCTCAATCACCATCAGCCGCTCATAATACTGTGGATCTTCTGCTCGGACAAATAATTTTTTCATATGTTCTTCGTCTAAAGCAGGCCTGACCTTAGCTGCTTCAGATCTCCAGCGAGTAACATACTCGCAAAAAGTTTCCGTGGGCTTCTTCTTATGATTCTGAATATAGAACACATCCGAAGCATTCTCTGTATTGAATCTGAACCGGTCCATGAAATGTGATGCCATACTCACCCCGTTTGACCACTTCATGGGGTCTTGGTTGATGTACCAAGACAGAGAATCCCTTGTTAAGCTCCTCATGAATAGCTTCATGCGAATCTTCTCGTCTTTTCCCACTCCTGCCAATTTATCACAGTAGGTCCTCAGATAGACCCTCGGATCACCTGTACCGTCGAACATCTCAAACTTAGGAGGTTTGTAACCCTCGGGCAGTTAGACGTCGGGTTGGATGCAGAGATCTTCATAATTCAGCCCTTCAACTCCTTTGCTTCCTTCAACACCTTGCACTCGGCTAGTCAGCTTCTTAAGTTCTTCATCCAAATTCTTGATAAGCAAATCCTTCTCACTGGATTTAGGCGTGTATGAAATGGGTTGGGTGGAGTGCCGAAGAGTCTCCACGTAGATGGAGTTGTTGTGATGACCTGGTGCCTGGGTGTAAAGGTGGTCATTTGTGGAGTTTTGTGGCTCGGGGACGAGTAGTGGAGTATTTCTTGGAGTGTGGCAAGCATTGTATTCTGGTGGAAGAGTTTGATTCTTTGGTGGAGTGGTGTAGTGCTGGGTTATGGGATGATTCTGTTTGTTTGGGGTATTTTGAGGAGGTACGGGATTTTGGGTGTTGGGATGGTTGACATCTGGAACACTGAGTGTGAAAGATAGGTTTTCCAAATTTTGGACCTGCTCAAGCTCCCCTTGGAGTTTCAACAACCTTTGCTCGAGATGTGTCATAGCCTCGTTCTGAACCTGAATACCCTAGCCATCAGCAGTTTCTGTTCGTTCAAGTGGCGTTGTGTTGTCTTTCCCAATATTGCTCAAATCTTCCATTTTCCCTTTGCCTTTGCTTTTGCCTTTGGGAGGATTAGAAGGAGGAGAAGGCGGAGGGTCCCTGGATCTTGTATAATATGATGATGATGCCAGAATGCACGAACCAACCTTTGGGGAGGGGAATAATAAAAGGAAAGAAAACAAAAACAAAAACAAAAGGTAGCCAAGTCAGTGAGGATTATGAAAAAGTATTGCAGTATTTAAACACATAGTGCGGGAATATAAAAGCGTGTCCTAACTTGAGAGCCTCGTTGTGCCCGAGGTAGGCCCAGTGACAAATTGATTTGGAGAACTTAAATGCAAAAATGCCTCATTTCATAAATGTAAAGATAGACGAATCCAAAACGACACTAAGCAAGAAATAAAGTCACTAATGGCCATGGGCCTTATTACATTGATAAAGCGAAAAAGAAAATCCTATTCTACTTGGTACCAGATGGACCTTCCCCAGATTCGGCATCCTTGATCCCATCGAACAGGCTTCCCAGCTCGTGAAGTCCTAGCAGCAGGTACGCTCTTGCCAGATGTCCACCTTCAATCCCCTAAGCTTTTTGACAGTCTTCTACCCTCTTGATGATATTTCCTTCCATCTCGACTATGCCTGTCACGACCCAAAATCCCACCTTCGAGCCATGAATACGTCTAACAAAGAACCCGCTAGACAAGCCAACGACTGAACTAAGAAAAACGCATTAAGCCCTAAAACGAGCAAGTTAACTAAGGCATCGATGGCCCACAATGGGAAATTTAACAAATAACCAAACTATAACATAGCACTTTCGACATAAAACCCATATACAAATCCCAGAACTGGTGTCACATACTCACGAACTGTCTATGAGATTACTACAAACAAAAGGTCTAAAAATAAGTACATAGGACTGTCTTTGGAATATAAAGTAAGAAAGAACTGAAAGTGAAGAGTAGAAGGTGACGCCAAGGCCCACGAACGTCTGCAGGTCTACCTTGATGTCCCTAAATGCGCTGAGAGAAGCTCCGAACGTCAGTGATCACCGGTTCCGGCTACGTAGTCTGCACAACATAAAGAAGTGCAGGTGTAGCAT
>ML263129.1:2686-14819 GCA_005239495.1 Nicotiana undulata | reverse complement strand
TGTTTGCCTCTTCCCGTGCAGATATGCCAGGCATCCCGAAAGAGATAGAGACACACAAGCTGACTGTCAACCCATTTTACCCGCCGGTACAATAAGTTAGGCAGAAATTCAACTCCGCAATAAACGAAGCGGTCCGCGAGTAGGTTGAAAAACTGCTAGAAAACGACTCTATCAGGGAATCAAAGTACCCCCTGATGGGTTACCAACGTGGTCATGGTGAAAAAGAAGAATGAAAAATGCCGGACGTGTGTGGACTTCACGGATTTGAACAAAGCATGCCAAAAAGACTCATTCCCATTACCCCATATTGATCAACTCATTGACGCAACATCCGAGCATGAGCTATTAATCTTCTTAGTCGCCTACTCAGGCTACAACCAGATCCTCATGGAGGAGGAAGACCAAGAAAAGACCACATTCATCACCCACCAGCGGACGTACTGTTACAGGGTGATGACTTAGGGCTGAAAAACGCAAGGGCAACGTATTAGAGGTAGGTGACAAAAATGTTCAAAGACCAACTCGGCAAAACCATGGAGGTCTACATCAACGACATGTCGTTCAAGTCAAAAAGGAAAGAGGATCACATCGACCACTTGAAAGAGGCCTTCGACATACTCAGACCATATGGTATGAAATTGAACCCCGTAAAGTGCGCTTTCGGCATAACCTCGGGGAAGTTCCTCGGCTTCTTAGTATCATAACGAGGCATCGAGGTCAACCCCGACCTAATCAAAGCTATAGAAGGAATACTAGAGAACTTAACCAACAAGAAACAAGTGCAGAAGTTGATCGGCCGTACCGCCTTGTCGAGATTCATCTCACGATCCTCTTACAGGTGCACAAATTTTTCGGCGTACTCAAGAATGAAAATGGACTCAAATGGAACTCCAAGTGCGTCAATGCCTTGAAAGAGTTAAAGGATGTCACGACCCGATTTACCCTCCGAAAGGAATCGTGACGGCACCTAGTCTCTACGACTAGGTAAGCCTAAACTTGCAGAAATAATAGAATCAAATAAAAGTAAATACAGAAAAGAACGTAGATAGATATAACATAGCCGCTCGGCATGTACAAATTTTTAACTCCCAAAACCTGGAATATCACATCAGTCACAAGCTCTATCTCAAAATGCTCTATACAACGTAAGGAAATACATGAAAAATCTATCTAAGTCTGGAGTGGAAGGTGACTCGATGGACTCTGCGGACGCGGCAGAATTACCTTTCGGTCTCCTCAAGATGCTACTCGGACCCCTAGACACTAAATGAACTGCTGGTACCTGGATCTGCACATGGAAAACATGCGCAGTAAAGGGCATGAGTACACCACAAATTGGTACCCAGTAAGTGCCAAGCCTAACCCCAGTCAAGGTGACGAGGTCAAGTTAAGGATCTACTGGATTTTTATAGTAAAACAGTTCGAAAGAGTACAGGATGATATAGAAAAACTAAGGTAAAATCGTAGAATAAATAAGCTGAAAGTAAAACAANTAAATGAACTGCTGGTACCTGGATCTGCACATGGAAAACATGCGCAGTAAAGGGCATGAGTACAGCACAAATTGGTACCCAGTAAGTTCCAAGCCTAACCCAGTCAAGGTGACGAGGTCAAGTTAAGGCTCTACTGGATTTTTATAGTAAAACAGTTCGAAAGAGTACAGGATGATATAGAAAAACTAAGGTAAAATCGTAGAATAAATAAGCTGAAAGTAAAACAACACAGGGAGCCCTCGGCTCAGCACATCGTATCTCACTGTAGTAAATATACAATGCAGTACAGGGGGAAAGCTCCCGGAATCTCGTTCGTTGTCCCAATTTAAATATGCAATGTAGTACAGGGGAAAGCTCCCGAAATCTCGTCTGTAGTCCCAATTTAAATATGCAATGCAGTCCATGAGGAAAGCTCCCAGAATCTCGTCCGTAGTCCCAATTTAAATATAAAATGCGAATGAATACCGGATAAAATTTATTTAAATAGTTCAGGAAAAATCACAGGCACGAATACGGGTAAAACTACCTAACACGGTGCACATAGTAACAATTAGAGAAAAATCAAGTAAAATAGGGAGACATGCTCCTTCCTAATCTAAACTACACAATTAGTACATGAAACAGTGAAATAGGAATAAAATGATTTATGTCATGGAAGGAAAAATGCAGTTTTAGCAACAATGACACGTGTACGCACTCGTCACCTCACGTACACGACGCCCATATAACAAAACAATATCAAAACAACCTAAGGGGAAGTCCCCAACACAGAGTTAGGCAATCCACTTACCTCGACTGCGCTACTCAACTCAAAACCACGCTCTTGGCTCGAGTATCCGACTCCGAATGGCCCAAATCTATTCAATTCGATTGCATAATGTAAATATCACTTTAAGGAATCAAAATAGCTAATAAGTTTGAAGCTAATACGCGAAATTGAAAAATTTCCCAAAAAGTCTCCCGAGCTCATGCCTCAGAATTGGGTAAAAGTTATAAATTTCGAACACCCATTCACTCACGAGTCTAACCATATAAGAATTACTCAAATCGGATATCAAAATCCCGATCAAAACTTAAGAATTTGGCCTAGGAACTTTATCCAATTTTTCCCAATTTTCCACCATAATTTCGAATTTAAAGGATAGATTAAAGAGTATAATCATGGAAATTAGTCTAAACCAAGTAGGAATCACTTACCTAAATTGCCCAGGTGAAAATCTCCCCAAAAATCTCACTTTCCCGAGCTCCCAACTTCAAAATATGAAGAATGGTTCAAACCCTCGATTTTGGGTATTTAACGTTCTGCCCAGTTATTCTTCAATGTGATCGTGGATTTCCAGTCGCGATCGCGAAGGGTATTCCAACACGCGCCTAAAATTCCTCTACGCGAACACAAAGTACTACTCGCGATCGCGGACCTTATCTACTCAAAGCTACGCGATCGCGGATGGCTTCACGCGACCGCGTAGAACAATACTCAAATCTTCCGCTACCTAAGGTATTCTATGCGATCGCGACATGAGATATGCGAACGCGGAGACTAGTATGCCCAAACACTGCGATCGCGAAACTACTTGTGCGATCGCATATAACAAATCTTGCCTGCCTCATCTTACTCTACGCGATCGCGGATGAACTCGCGCGATCGCAATGAACAAATGACTACTGCTATAAAACCAGAAAAACCAGCAATAACACTTAAGGCTAAAATGCCCGTTTGAGCATCCGAAACACATCCGAGGCCCCCGGGACCTCAACAAAACCTACCGACCAATCCTAATAACTCATTCAAACTTAGTCGAGTCTTCAAAGCACATCTCATAACATCAAAATCACCAATTATGCACGGATTCAAGCCTAAGAACTTATGAAATTTCCAAAATTCACATCCGATGTCGAAACATGCCAAATTCATCTATCAGCCGAAATCGCCGAAATTCTAACTTTCGCCAATTCAAGCCTAAATCTACTACAGACCTCGAAATTTCATTCTGAACACTCTCCTAACCCTGAAAACACCCAACGGATCTAACAGAGTCGACGGAATTCCTTTCCGTATCCGTCTTCACACAGTTTCAACTACGGACCGATTTCTAAAGCTTAAATTCATATTTTAGGACTATGTGTCTAAAATCTCTCCAAAATTCACAACTAAACGTTCCGACAAGTCCCAAAAGCAGAAATAAACATGGGAGAAGCAGTTATTAGGGTATCGGGGCGCTAACTCTCAAAATAACTGACTGGGTCGTTACAAAGGCGTACTTATCTTCACCCCCACTGCTTGCTAAAGCATAACCTAGAGAACGCCTCCTCGTTTACCTGGTCGTGTCTGATGTGGCAGTGAGTGCAGTCTTGGTCCGAGAAAACAAAGGTACGCAATCTCCCATATACTATATTAGTAAAACCTTGGTCGACGCCGAGATGAGGTATCAACACCTCGAGAAGCTGTCCCTGGCTTTGGTCGTAGCTTCACGAATTCTTAGACCCTACTTCCAGTGCCACCACATCTCGATGGTAACCACCTTTACCCTGAGGAGTATTCTGTATAAACCCGAGTTGTCGCGTAGGTTGGCCAAATGGGCCATAAAATTGAGCGAGTATGAAATAACATATCAACAGCGAATGGCGATACATTCGCAAGTGCTCGCCGACTTCAGCACAAAAATAATGCCTTAAGTCGAAAAGGAAGCCGCCCATACTTCCCCAAAAATATACGACCTATGGGTTTTGTATACCGATGGCGCCTCTAATGTGCCGGGGTCATGACTGGGACTCGTGCTCGAGGTCCCAACATGTGAAGTAATTCGCCAGTCTATAAGATGCCCGGATATGATTAATAATGAGGCTAAGTATTAGGCCGTGATTGCAGGTCTAAAGTTAGCACTCAAGTACGGAGCGAAGCGAGTCGTCCTACGCTGCGACTCCCGGCTCATCTTCAATCAAGTAACAGGGACTTTCCAAATCAAGGAACAATTACTATAAAAATATTAGGCCGAGATCTGCAAACTGTTACCCAAGTTCGATGAATGCCAGCTCGATCAAATCCCTTGACCGTAGAATATTGAAGCATATGACCTTGCCAAACTAGCAACAACCACTAAAAGCATAACTGGAGAAGGGAACGTGGTCACTCTCCTCTACTCGACGATCGATCAAATCGAGGTACGAACTATAAACCTAACTTGGGACTGGCACAATTGTATTGTCACATACTTGCAGGACGGCGTACTTCCAAATGATAAAAAAGAAGCCAAAAAGCTTCGAATGCAGGCGCCCAGGTACATCGTCATAAATAATGACATGTACAAAAGAATGTATGACATCCCCCAAGAGAAATTCTTAGGTCCAAACCAGACACGACGCGTTCTAGAAAAAGTCCACGAAGGTCATTGCGGAGCTCATACCAGTAATCGATCTCTAGTAAGATACCTCAAACGAGCGGGTTACTACTTGCCCATGATGAAAAAAGTGGTCACCGACTTCGTAAAAAAATGCGAATAATGCCAAATATACGCCCCCATGATCCACAAAGCGGGCGAACACCTCTACCTAGTCACCTCACCTTGGCCTTCAGCAAATGGGGGATGGACATCGTTGGCCCCCTTCCAGCAGGACAAGGTAATATACGAGTTATTTTAGTTTTAACTGACTATTTTTCCAAGTGGGTGGAAGCAGGTGCATTCGCCCAAATACGCGAGCAACAAGTGATCACCTTCATATGGAGGAATATTGTGTGCCGCTTCGGCCCCCCAAAGAAATCAATTGTGACAACGAGCCTCAATTCACCGGAAAAAAGATCGACGAGTTCTTTGAGAAATGGCATATCAAAAGGATACTCTCCACGCCATATCATCCCTGAGCAATGGGCAAATGGAATCCTTCAACAAATCAATATTGAATATCATGAAGAAAAATCTCGAGAATGCCAAGGGATTGTGGCTGGAACTACTGCCAAAAGTTCTATGGGCATAGCGCACAACGCCAAAAAGAAGCACAAGAGAGACGCCTTACTCACTAGTCAATGGGACTAATGTAGTAATACCGGTCGAGGTCGGAGAACCAAGTCTAAGATACTCCCATGAAAGCGGGCTGAGAAATGACGAAAGCAAAAGGCAGACATCGATGAGGCTGAAGAACAAAGAGATATGGCTTACATAAGGATGGTCGCCTAGAAAAACCAGGCAGAGCGATACTATAATAAAAAAGTTAAGGCCAGACCGCTCAAAGTCGGGGACTACGTACTCAAGGCCAAAACACAAGCAAGTAAGGATCCACGGGAAGGAAAGCTAGGAACAAATTGAGGCGGCCCATAAGGAATTATGGTGACGGCAAGCAAAGGGTCATTTCAACTAGAAACGATGGAAGGAAAACTACTACCAAACAACTAGAACATTTCCCACCTCAAGTACTTCAACTTCTAAGGAAAGATGTTCTCCGAGTCGTACTCTTTTTCCCTCACCTGAGTTTTTTCCCAATTGGGTTTTCTCGGGGAGGTTTTCAATGAGACGGCGAGGAGGACATTTCGAAGTAAAGCACGAGCAAGTAAGAACGCAAGTTAGCCAGTTCATTGCTTGACCTCTCGAATACTTCTCCAGGTCGACCAATGAAGGGACTAGATAGATTGGGACTGGAATACCAACCCGATAAACATGTAAATTTCTCAAGTATATATATGTAAGCAAAGCATACAAGTACATCGTGTTCTCCTATGTCTCCACCAAGTTTAACACTGCACCAATTAAGTTACTCGCATTCGACCTCGTTCGAACTAATTAAGAGTAACATTCGACCTCGCTCGAATTTAACTCACATTCGACCTCGTTCGAATTAATTAAGAGTAACATTCAACCTCACTCGAATTCAACTCACATTAAACCTCGTTCGAATTAATTAAGAGTAACATTCAACCTCACTCGAATTCAACTCACATTAAACCTCGTTCGAATTAATTAAGATTAATGTTCGACCTCGCTCGAATCAACTCACAATTCAACCTCGTACGAACTAATTAAGAGTAACGTTCGACCTTGCTTGAATTCAACTCACATTCGACCTAGCTCGAATTTGGTTCACAGTTAACCTCATTCGAATTAACTAAGAATAACATTCGACCTAGCTCGAATTCGATTCACAGTTAACCTCGTTCGAGTTAATTAAGGCGACATTCGACATCGCTCGAACTAACCAAAGACGCATCGACCACGTTCGAGCTAATGCCTACCAAAACAGTTCTTCTAATCAAGGCAATCAATTGAGGAAAATATCCAAGAAAAAAAAACAGAAGACTCGGAAATAAACAGCAAAAATGGCATTCCAAGTCAATGAGGTATCTTACAAAGGCCAAACAAATTCCCACAAAAATAAAAATAAGGATTACAAAAAACATTACTCAGCAGCATAGTCCTCGCCATCGTCCGCACCATCGAACTCGCCGGTCGAGTATTCATTATCGTACCAAGCACCTTACTCGATCCCGTCCAATTCATCTTCACCATTGCCCGCCCGCGGCGTGGAGGGATCATAACCACAGGCGACTCGAGCTGCGCGCCCCTTGTAACGAGTATCCTCGAACTCAGCCTCAGAAACTCTCTCTGCTGTCATCAAGTCACTGAATATGTCTAGTTGGGCCACGACATGGATCCACTTCTCGTACAAATAATCGGGATAAGCGGAAGCGTGAGAGGAAGAAGGTCGAGCCAACAGTGTGCCCTTTCGGCCACAAGTGCGGCGACCTGATCCTTTAAGTTCAAAACCTCTCTCTCTCTCTCTCTAGCCCGCCAATCCGCTCATCAAGCCTTACCTCCCTGAGCGCGGGTGTCTCCGCTTCACTCACACGAGGGGAGGATGCAGATGACCTCCTCCAACGCCTCCACCCTCGCCAAGGCCTCCACCCTGGCTTCCTCGGCCTTCCCCAACTCCGTTGTTTTTTCAATCAATTCATCACTTAAGTCGTTGGCTATGGTCGAACTTTGCTCAAGTTCGGCTCGCAGGGACGCCACTTGAGCTTGAAGATCGGCACACTCAGCCTCGACCCCCTTGCTCACTTCGAGTTCGTCCTCCTTGACTCTTGGCGCTCCGTCGAGTTCGCTACATTCCGATGACCCTTATGAGTTCATCATCCTTCTGCTTTAGCTCATCCCTGAGAGACTGGAAATTATCGTCCACGCCGAATCGGATGCATATCTCACGGTGCTTGGCGCAGTGCTCGCGATACTTCGACTCTATTCTCTTTAAAATAGCCCTCCTCTTCTCTTCTAGGCGGGCGCTCTCAATCTCCAAAATAAGGGTCTAATGAAAAGGGAAAAGCAGAATAAAGAAGTCAGTAAATAAAAAGAGAAAGAGAGAGAACATAGGGTACGTGAACTAGAAAAATAAAAACTTACCCTCAAAGCCATTCCAGATATGCCCAACTAATCATATACTATGTAACTCCACCACTGCACATAAATATAATTAATCTAATCATATACTATATTTCTGCTTTGCCTAATGAGAAGTAGGAGTGAGCTCGAGCTGAGAAGTAGAGCACTAATCTTAAAGGCTCAAATGATTGAAAAAGATAAAAGCAGAATTTCCGAGCGTATGAATAGGAGTATTTTTAACTTTCTCACTGCACCAATGTAGATCTTGTGACATCATATGATAATGTCACTGCATATGTCACTGGAGCTTATTTTAAAATTTATGTGAATGAGGCCTATAAATCCCAGACTTTTGAGGCAATTCAATCAATATGAAAAATTGACATCTTATAATAACACATAATATGAATTGATAATTTTTTAGCCTTAATCTTAACTCATGTCAAATCAATTTTTTGTGCCTAGTTTTTTTTTTCCAACATCACTTTATATAGCATCTAGTACAAGTAGAAAATTAAGTGGTACATTGCGGCACAATCATATTTGGGCCTAAAGTCAAATTTTAATAAAAGACCTTACACTTTCACTTACATGTTTGAAGCTCGTATGTTGCAAAACAATAAGCTTCACTTTGTCTTTGGATCCCTACTAACTTATTATTAATTTCAATAAAGTGGAGTTTAAAATCTTATTGCTTTGCACTTTTAATATGGCTTTCTTACCGTGCTTGTGATGATAATTTTTCATTGCTTAGTATAAAAGGAGAAAACAATGAATATATACGTTATACTACTCCAAGGAACGATAGAGCTTGCGAACAAGAGCCATGTCATAATGTACCAAATTTAGATTGTAATAACATGTTGTATAAAATGCTCTAGAATTTATGCTGAGAAGTCTTTTTTGAAATTTCTTGATGTTTTCCCTTCATATTAAATCTCCAAAAATGTTATCCTATACTTGGAAGACTATTCTTTATCCCTAAAGTAATACCCAATTGTCAGAATTATCATTAAAACAATCTTCTTTTCTTTTTTATATAAATGTTGTATTTCTTTGTCGAAAGTACTCACTATTTAAAGAAAAATTGATTCATTAGGTTATCTAAAACAAGTCTGTCTGAAGACGAGATTGATGCTATTGGGCTAGAGATGGAAGAATTGCTCATTAATTATAATCAGACCAAGAAGTTTTCCCATATCTTTTTCTTATTTACCATTAAGAGTTTGTTAGATAAAAGTTAATCTTTTTTTTATACCTACTCTATATTCTCCTTGAGAAGTCCTCTGTATTTTTTCTTCACCATTAAATGAGTGATTATGATGTGTTTGCACGTCAAATATCGATCAATCAACATCGGAATATAATTTAACAAGAGACCGGGATAAACAACTTGATAAGTTAACGATAAAAGCTAAAGCACTTCTATGTACACTTGATCAAATTCCAAAAGGCAAATGTTTATATTGAAGTTCGATTAATGTATATTTTAGAAATAAAGTTCAATTTATATATGTGTGAATAATTTTTCACCTTAGAAGCAATTTTCTCCTAAACCTAGAAAATCAACTTATAAAAGAGTACAATGAGATCCGTAGATTGGAGGAAGATTTTGAAAACTTAGGTCGAGTCATTTGGCTCAATAATGGCAAAGCGAACACAAAAGTTTTTCACGTTTCCATCCTAATCCGTAGAAGACATAATAAAATATCTCACTTTAAAAATGAGGATGGTAGCTGGATAGACGACCCCTCTGAAATTTCAAAGCACACTTTTCAGTTTTTCAACAACATATTTACCACCTCTCTTTTATCCTCTAGTAGGACGGATATCAATAACTCTCCAAAATCGTTTGATACTCTGGACCTTATTAATCTTGATAGCCCCGTTACTAGGCAAGAAATCTCAAATGTCATCTTCTCTTTTAAACCTTTAAAAGCCCTAGGCCCGGATGGTATCCACCCCTTTTTCTATCAAAAATTTTGATACGTGGTAGGGAATTCAGTTACAACTTATGTGAAAGAAATTTTCGACTCAGAAACAATTCCAGAACACCTAAACTATACACACCTCTTCCTAATCTCTAAAATTCCTAATGCTAATATTCTAAAAAAATTTAGGCCAATAGGCCTTTGTAATACGATTTACAAAGTTTTTACAAAAATAATTGCAAAAAGAATTAAGCCTTTCCTGTCCAAAATCATAAGCCCTTTTCAAACTAGCTTTACCAAAAATAGAAGGGCGTGTGATAATAGTATCATCATTCAGGAAAGTGATCAATAAATTTAAAAAAATAAAAGGGGCCAGAGCCAACATGATAATTAAACTTGACTTAGAAAAGGCCTTTGACTATGTAGAATGGTCTTTCATTTATAGAACTCTTGTTTACTTTAAATTCCCTCCAAAGATCACCAACCTCATTATGAATTGTATTACCACTAGTACCATTGGCATTTTAGTTAATGACACTCGAACAAATTATTTCAAAAGAGGCATTCGTCAAGGTGACCCTCCTCTCCTTACATATTCGTTCTTTGCATAGAAATGCTATCCAGATACATAAATTACCAAGTCGATTGCTTGAATTGGGACCCCATTAAATTAAATCCAAAATGTCCTGACCTTTATCATATTTTCTTTGCCGACGACCTTACACTAATGGCCTTAGTAAACGATCAAACATGTGACACCATATTAAAGACCCTCTCTACTTTCTGCAAATTATCAGGACAAAAAATAAATTACACTAAATCAAAGATCATCTTTTCTAATAATTGTCCTGAACCCCTCCAGGAAAAAGTTTCTAAATTGCTTAACATCGTTATTAGCAAAAAAATTGGAAAATACATAGGGTTCCCGATTATTGATAAAGCCCCAAAACACAATGACTTCCTATATCTTCTAGATAACATGAGATCTAAGCTTGCTAATTGGAAGATTAACTGCCTAAACCTAGCAGGATGAGCAACCCTAATACAATCCACTCTAAGTGTCATTCCAAATCATGCAATGCAATATTTCCAGCTTCCCAAACAAACCCTAAAAACATTGATCGACTCCAGAGGAATTTTCTATGGGGAACTACCACCGAAAAAAGACGTCTTCACCTTATTAATTGGGATAGGGTCACCACTCCTAAAGAATTAGGGGAAATTGGTTTAGTCAAAGCTAATATTAAAAATAAAGCTTCTCTATCCAGCCTTTCATGGCGATTCTATAATAATACAAAGGCTTCCTGGGCCAAGGTCCTTATTAGTAACTACTACAACAAAGCCTCCCCAAAAAATGCCTCTTTCATATAGAAAAACATATTGAATGGATGGAGTCTTTGTATGAAAGGCTTAGCATGAAATATTGGTAATGGTTAAAGGGTCAACCTTAGATGGATTTCCAGCCTCCCCCGCTTACCATGACTCTTTCAGAAGAAAGCATGTTAGTAAAGGATATCATACTCGACAACAAGTGGNACCCTAAAAACATTGATCGACTCCAGAGGAATTTTCTATGGGGAACTACCACCGAAAAAAGACGCCTTCACGTTATTAATTGGGATAAGGTCACCACTCCTAAAGAATTAGGGGAAATTGGTTTAGTCAAAGCTAATATTAAAAATAAAGCTTCTCTATCCAGCCTTTCATGGCGACTCTATAATAATACAACGGCTTCCTGGGCCAAGGTCCTTATTAGTAACTACTACAACAAAGCCTCCCCAAAAAACGCCTCTTTCATATAGAAAAACATATTGAATGGATGGAGTCTTTGTATAAAAGGCTTAGCATGAAATATTGGTAATGGTTAAAGGGTCAACCTTTGGATAATAGATGGATTTCCAGCCTCCCCCGCTTACCATAACTCTTTCAGAAGAAAGCATGCTAGTAAAGGATATCATACTCGACAACAAGTGAGATTTTGACAGCCTCTCTTTTTCCATCCCTAATAATATCAAAGAGGCCATATAATGTATTTTAATAGATAGGCCAAGCATCAACAAAGATTGTCCCTATTGGCATCCTACGACTAACGGTATTTAGTACCAAATCAGCCATAAGTCTTCTAACCACTGTTAAGGATCCTCTCCACAATATCTCCTGGATTTGGAAACTAAAAATATCTAGGAAGATTAGTTTCTTCCTTTGGCTCTGCTATATCATAAACTCCTCACTAGGTCATATCTCCTTAGCATAGGGCTTAACATTAATGACTTGTGTCCAGCCTGTCGAAAAGATAAAGAGGATATAACCCACATATTCATAACTTGTCCCATTGCTAAAAGATTCT
>MDKH01076555.1:0-24433 GCA_005239495.1 Nicotiana undulata | reverse complement strand
CTGTCGATTATCACCTGTTTTACTTACTTGTTCTCTATATCTGTTATTTTGCAAACCTCAGTACGACCTCTACCTGACCTCGTCACTACTTGACTGGGGTTAGGCTTGGCACTTACTGGGTACCGAATGTGGAGTACTCACGCCCTTCTGCGCATGTTTTTCCCCATGTGCAGATCCAGGTCCTAGTACGCGGTATCTCAGCTAGCCAGCAGCAGCGGTATCAGGAGACTCGAGGTATAATCTGCAGCGTCCGTAGATCTTCGAGTCCCCTTCCTATCTTGCAGTTGTAGTACTTGTAGATGAAACTATACGGTCTTTTCTATCCAGTTGTACCTATTGAGCAGTAGAGTAGCTTGTGATGTATTGTGATATTCCGGGTTCTGGGTAAAGAAATTGTTAAACGCCGAGCGGCGTCGACTCTAGTATGATTTATTTCACTTACTACTAATTTACCTGTTTTATCTAAATTTCGCTTAAGTAATAGGCTTACCTAGTCGTCTAGACTAGGTGCAGTCACGAGACCCAGTCGGAGGGAGAATTGGGTCGTGACAAATGTGTTTTTCTTCAAGAACCCCACCACCACTCTTGTATCATTGGTGGGGAACGCTGCAGCTTCCACCCATTTAGACATGTAGTCTACAGCAACAAGTATGTACTTATTTCCATAGGAGTTGACAAAGGGACCCATGCAGTCGATTCCCCACACATCAAACACCTCCACTTCTTGTATTGGATTCATGGGCATATCATGTCGACGAGATATGTTCCCCGTCCTTTGGCACTCATTACAGCTCTTCACCCATTGGTGAGCATCTTTGAACATAGTCGGCCAGTAGAACCTAGCCTCTAACACCTTGGTTGTTGTCTGAACTCCTCCAAAATGTCCTCCATATGGTGATGTGTGACAAGCCTACAAAATAGCAAATTGTTCTATCTCGGGGACACACCTCCGAATCATGTTATCAATACAGATTTTAAACAAATAAGGTTCATCCTAATAGTAATTGCGCCAGTCACGATAAAATCGTTTCTTTTGGACATAGGAGAGTTCATAGGGTTCAATACCGCTCGCCAGGTAGTTTGCAATGTCTGCATACCATGGCACCTCTTCCACACTTGTGGCTAGCAGCAGCAAATCTAGAAAGGTTTCCAGAATATCCTCAGACTCAATCGCATTCTTAGCACCTTCAAGACGTGATAGATGGTCAGCGACTTGGTTCTCTGTGCCCTTGTAGTCACGAATCTCCAAGTCAAATTCTTGAAGAAGCAACACCCAACGAATTAGGTGCGGCTTGGACTCTTTCTTATCAGCCAAGTATCTGATGGTTGCGTGATCAGTGTACATAATCACCTTCGACCCGATCAAGTAAGACCTGAACTTGTCAAAGGCGAACACTACTGCTAACATCTCCTTCTCGGTCACCGTGTAGTTCAGCTGAGCTCCACTCAAATTCCTACTTGCATAGTAAATTGGGTGCATTATTTTATCTTTGCGCTGACCCAACACGACTCCCACTGCGTAGTCACTAGCATCGCACATGAGTTCAAACGGTTTCTCCCAGTCGGGGGCAACGATAATTGGTGTTGTGACTAGCTGCTTTTTCAACTCCTCAAACGCCACCCTGCAATCATCAGAAAACACAAAGGGGTTATCTTTTTCAAGAAACTTACAGAGGGGTTTGGCGATCTTGGAGAAGTCCTTGATGAATCGTCGGTAGAACCCGGCGTGCCCAAGGAAGCTATGAATCGCTTTGACTGATGTGGGAGGTGGAAGTTTTTCGATCACATCGACTTTAGCTCTGTACACGTCAATTCCTTTACTTGACACCAAGTGTTCCAAGACGATCCATTCTTGTACCATGAAATGGCACTTCTCCCAATTAAGCACAAGATTCGTCTCGATGCACCTCTTTAGGACACGGGTTAAATTTGCTAGGCACTCATCGAATGAATTTCCCACTACTGCGAAATCATCCATGAATACCTCCATGATATCTTCCACCATGTCTGTGAATATGGTCATCATGCACCGTTGGAATGTGGAAGGTGCATTGCAGAGGCCAAATGGCATCCTCCTGAAGGCAAACACCCCGTAGGGGCATGTGAATGAGGTCTTTTCCCTGTTTTCCGGGGCAATTGAAATCTGGTTGTACCCCGAATACCCGTCCAGGAAACAAAAGTGAGACCTCCCTGCAAGCCTGTCGAGCATTTGGTCAATGAAGGGAAGTGGTAAGTGATCTTTTTGGGTGGCAAGATTCAACTTTCTGTAATCCGTGCATATTCTCCAGCCCGTGACGGTTCTTGTAGATATCAACTCATTTTTGTCATTCTTTATCACCGTCATGCCACCCTTATTTGGGACACATTGCACTGGGCTAACCCAGCTGGTTCTTTCATGTTTGGGTTCAAGCACCTTTGGTGTTCCCTGGAAGGACTGTGTCCCTCTTCCCGGAGAATATTGTGCATGCAATATGCCGGACTGATCCCTTTGATATCTGTCGTGGTCTATCCAATGGACGTCTTGCACTCTAAGATCACTTGTAACAACTGATTTTCCTGCACATCTAACAAACTAGATGAGATAATAACAGGTAACGTAGAGTTAGGTCCTAGAAATGCGTACCTGAGATGGGCTGTCAGTGGTTTCAACTCCAGTTTGGGTGGTTCTTCCAAAGATAGCTTGGCTGGCGGGCTCTTTTTTTTCTCTAAGTGCAATGGTTCAAACTCGATATCCCTCGGCCATACCCCTTTACCTTCAAGTTCTAACACCCACTATTCTATTTCCTCCTTATTCACCTCATCTAAGTTCATTAAACATGCAGGAAGAGGGTCCTCAACAGTTAAGGACGCATCATCTTCCTCCACTATCACATCCACAACATCAATTAGGGAACAGTTGGAAAACTCACTCGGTCGCCTCATGGATTTCTGTACATTGAATGTGATTTCTTCATCATTAAGCCTCATCTTTAGCTCCTCAATCTCACAATCAATAAGAGCTCTGCCTGTGGCAAAAAATGGCCTTCCCAAGATTATGGGAATTTCCTCATCCACTCGACAGTCTAGTATCACAAAATCTGCAGGGAACACAAACTTCCCCACTTGCACCAAAACATCATCTAGAATACCCGACGGTCTCTTCACCGTCTTATCAGCTAGCTGTAGCAACACGGAAGTTGGTCTGACTCTACCAATACCCGGTCTCTTATAAATGGCCAGGGGCATTAGATTAATGTTGGCCCCCAAATCACACAATGCCTTGGCAAAAGCAAAAGTGCCAATGGTGCACGGAATTGTAAAACTCCCTAGGTCATACAACTTTTCCACAATTGGTCGTGTTACCACAGCACTGCAAGTCTGAGTAAGAGTCACAGTCGCCAAGTCTTGGAAATCAAACTTTCTGGACATCAAGTCCTTCATCATCTTTGCATACCCTGGCATCTC
This sequence comes from Nicotiana undulata, assembly GCA_005239495.1. Lineage (NCBI taxonomy): Eukaryota > Viridiplantae > Streptophyta > Magnoliopsida > Solanales > Solanaceae > Nicotiana > Nicotiana undulata. The sequence goes on along the minus strand of MDKH01076555.1, from coordinate 20,989 downwards.
TTTCAGAGCATCAATCAGAGAAATGTTTACATGTATCTGCTTCAGCATATCCAAGAACTTCTTGTACTGCTCATCTTTTTGGTATTTTGCCAACCTTTGAGGGAATGGTGTTGTCGGTCTCTTCTTCCCAGTGATTTGGGATTTTTCTTTCTCAACTACCACCTCAACTATTGGCTCTGGGGTTATATCCACTTCTTTTTCAGCCTCACTCTGCCTACTGGGTTCTCCTTTAGTAGTTTGCACTGTTACCTTGGTCTAGGTTGTGGAATCATCAATTTCGATTGGCACTGGTACTAGTGTCTCTGCCTGCCTGCTTTCATGAGCCAACTCTTGTTCCAAGTCTAAGTCCCTGCCATTGCAAAGACTTACTGCCATCAGCTGCTTCGGACCCCGGTCCTTAGGATTCACTTGAGTGTCTTCAGGTAAAGTCCCAAGAGGACGATTGTTCACTGCCATTGAAATTTGGGCCAACTGCACTTCAATATTTTTAATAGTTGAATCGTGGGCATCTAATCTTTCACTGATTTTGGCAGTTGACCCAATCACCTATTGCATCATTGCTTCAAGCCTGGAAAACCCATCTTCTTGCCTCCCCCCATGCTGTTGATGAGGGGGGTGGTATGCATGCTGCTGATTCTGATTGTTATACCCTTGTGGCCTTTGATAAGGTGCCACATTACCATGAGGTCTCATGGCACCCATGTTTCCATTGTTTTGCTGCTGATGAGGTGGTCTATACGGTTGAACTTGCTGACCCCAGTTCTGTCCCCCTTGTCTTTGGCCTCCATAGTTTGACACATAATTCATGTTTTCTGGGTAAGGAGGGTGATCACAATCTGCATTCAACTGATTACCAATTGGCTGACTAATGCAAGATGTGCATAAGCCCCCATTGGTAGTATCCACAATATGAACCTGCTGCTTTATCCCTGACTCATCTACCTTCTTCGTAAGAATACTCATCTGTGTCATCAAAGTAGCCATGTTCTCATCCATGGTGTTGGACGGATCTAATGGCACTGAGTGAACAATTGGGGTGATTGGAGCACCCCTGGTTGTCCACCCTGAATTTTGTGCCATTGTATCAAGTAAAATCTGGCACTCTCTCCATGTCTTGATAAGGAATGCTCCACCAGCTAAAGCATCGACATTGGCTTTTACACCATCAACCAGACCCATATAGAATCGTTGTCCCAACATTTGCTCAGGAATACCATGGTGAGGACAGATAACCAGCATCCCTTTAAACCATTCCCGTGTCTCCTGCAGTGTCTCCATGGGCTTATGTCTGAAGCTTATGATCTGATCAATCTGCTTGGCTGTCTTGTTTGGTGGATGGAATTTATTCAGAAATTGCTTGACCAACTACTCCCATGTTGCAATAGAGTTGATAGGGAGGGAGTTGAGACAAGTCTGGGCAACTCATGTCACCGAGAACGCAAATAATAACTGTCTTAATGCTTCCGGGGTAACATTCGGCTGCCTCTGGGTCTTGCAGATGGACAAAAAGTTCTTTAAATGCTGCTGGGGATCCTCAACGTACGACCCCGAAAATAGCCCCTTATTCTGCAACAGGTGTAGCATATTGTTTGTAATCTTGAAAGACTCTGCTTCAATCTGAGGGACCAAAATCGCGGTTGCCAAGTTGTCAGCTATGGGTTCTGCCCAGACGTATAATGGCGCCTCAGGTGCAATGGGTACCTGAGGCACTGCAATCCTTGCAGCAGGGTCTCCCACACCATCCCTGACATTCCCAACATTAAGGTTATTTCTGTCGTTCAGCTCTACCATGTCTGGTTCTATGTGTTCAATGTGTGGTTGTTGTTTGCTTCTCCGATTGGCCCTATTCAAGGACTTAAAAACTCTTTTAGGATCTGGCAATGCTTCAAATACGTCACCAGTTCTCGAAGAGTTTCTAGGATGCACCTGTACCACCGGTTGAGCAAACGTTAGAAATTCAATATATGTGTGAAATCAAAGAAACTTGACTATACTTAAGAATTTTTGTATTTTTCTTCAACTACACTTGATAATACCGTTAATTCCCCGGCAATGGCGCCAAAATTTGATCACGCTCAACTATGTCTACTAAAAGACTAAGCGGGAGTTGCAAATATAATCCGGGGTATTATGCTCAGAGTCGAATCCCACAGGGAATCAACGTATGAAATGTTGTTGTTAGATTACCCAATTCTCAATAGTCAACTTTCTCAAACTTTGTGAATATCACTTGGTGTTGTATTTATACTACTACAGTTGAACGAAAATATAAAAACTAAAGATTAACTAACAATGGGATGTAAACAATTATAATAAAGGTCTAAGGTTATGGTTTCCCATGTTGGTGAAATTCCTTCTTGTGTAGTTCCTATAGTTTTGACTTAGTTGTCTCTATCAATCATGAACACTCCAGTTATCATAAATCTCTCTCAAGTAATTATGATAATTTACTAGACGCACTCTCTCAAGTTACGCTAGCTAGTTTGTATTACAGTTCACTTTAGATTGCACCCGAGGTATCATTATCTCTAATCCAACCTCTAAACCCTCGTTATGACTCTCACCTATACTCCGGGAGTGATGTTGTTCAAACAACTACCTAAATATTCACTCTCTCTCAAGTAGATACATAATAAATAGGAACATCTAATTGAGGCCCTTTCAATCAACTACAACAAGAACGTAGTTGAACAAATAGAGATTAACAACCAAACAAAACTATATTAATATCTCAACAAGTTCATCCCCAACGGTTTCCACCAACAACCTTAGATCAGAAAGTTTAGCTACTCATGCTCAAGAACAATAAAAACCCAAAAGAATTCATAATGCTCAAAATAAAGATGGAAGGAAGAAAAACATAAAACTCTAATGGTTTCTTGTCTTCTCACAATGAGTCTTGCCTCCTACTTGAGCCTAAAAATAATAATATCCTTCTCTTGGGCAGCTTTACAATGTTTAAATAGGGTTTGGCAAATTAATCCTGTGTTTTGCACTTAAGTCCTTCAATTTTCCAGGCCTGTCAGTTGTCGCCCGCGGTCGCGTTGGGCTACTCGTATGCTGCTTCAGTTAATTCTCCACCGCGCTCCAGCCGCGGTCGACCATGTTCCAGCAATTTCAGTCCTTTCTCTTGTGCTTTCCTCACAGGTTCTTCTCGATTGGCCTTGAACTCCCTTGATGACTCCAAATTGCTCCAAATTATCTCCTCTCATAGCATATATCCTGCAAAGCACAAGAAACACTAATCAGAGCATTTTGTTATCAATATTCATCTTAAAAACATAATAAAGTATGGTTCATTAGGGGCGAAAATATAGTCTAATTCACCTATTATCAATGCCCCCAGGTGCGTCCGAACCTCATCTTCGTGTTCCCGACGAATATTTTTCCACCACTATTTCAGTTTATGTGGTTCTCCCATTACCATGCTAATATCAGGGATGTTTCGATTGATTTCCATTTTTTTGAGGTGCGTAAAAGAATGATACTTCGGTCAGTGTTTGCTTCGGATATTTAAGTGTTCTGTCAAGTTTGTTTGTCTATCCACAGAAGTCATGTCATTGGGTGCATTGCCCATTGATATTAGGGTTGCTTTCCTAATTGTGTGTAGGTGCCAAGGACCGACTCACCTAAGGTTTATGCAGTATGACCTATTTTTACTATAGTAGAGTGTTTCCTACTTTTGAGTTGGACTGAAGGCTACGAGAAGTTATGTCAGTTGACCTGACAAAGCCATTCTCTGAAACTAGAGAGTTTAAGAAAGTTTGGAGGGGTGTAAAAGATAACCCTCGCGTGCCATTGTATGTGATAATGTATGACCAATACTCGATAGGAATAAATGTGATGACAGTGTGTATACAACAGTAACAGACAAGGGTGTAGCAGTAATAAGCATGATAATTATAAAGAGCATTTGAGCATGTAAGCATGTAATTGCAATTTTATCAAAGAAAGGTATAAATAAATTTAAATTCCAACTTAGTCTAAGTCTGCTTAGGTCAGAACCTAAGTGTGAATTCCCAGCAGAGTCGCCATGTTGTTGCACCCTATTTTGCACTAGTCAAGACAGGATTCAACTTGTGGTTCCTCTATTGTTGATAAACGAGAGTCGCCACCTAATATTTAAAGGTATACTAGATTACTGAGTTACATTTCTTATTGGTCTGCTAACCGGTGATATTATGGGTAAGGGTTCTTGTTATTCTAAGGGGAAGGTGTTAGTCACCCCTTAAAATCTACCCGAGGTAGCTCCATAGGATATAAACTAAGTTTGGAATCAATTATTTGTATTATGCCTTAATTAGCATTTAAGGGATGTGAGACTTAAAAAGGGTGTGAAATTGTAAGAAGCTTTGAAAATTATGTTGGTGGATGTGATAGAAAGAGTTTTGAAATGAGTGGTTGATATTTATAAAGCATATGAAAAAGGTTATTAAAACACTTGGTTTTAGAGGATGGATATCCATGTAACTCTAAGAGATGTTTGTAAAAGTGAGCTTAAAATGTACCTTAGTTATAATTGTAAATATTAGACTTGAGGAAAACACTTTGAAATCTTCGCTGGGCAGCAACATTTTGGTTTTTGAAAGAGCCGATTTTCTTTTAGAAGGTTAACCTTGCAATCCAGATCTGGTTTTCCTTTTGAAAGTGAGACTGATGTTTTTGCTAAGTTACGGGCTTCAAAATCTTGTTAAGAAAAATAGGTGAGCTAAAACATAGTATGGTATAAACAAATGTAACTAGCGAAATGGGATTAACTACTAACTAATTCTTTTTAAACTCTATATTGTTTAAAGCTTGCCTATGTTTCAAATGATATTAAAGCATGACGCTAAATTATGTGTTCTAATATATGAGCGTTAAAAACATGATAACAAAAATACGATAAAGCGACAAGGCAATAGGTAAAAGTAATAAACCAAGCAATAAATAATAACAAAGGACATGAGGGAAAGAAGACTGGAATCTGGTGATTGGGCCTCAGAAAGCAGGCCCACCAATAGAGAGATATGACTACATCTGACTAGACTCTCCAGAAAGGCAACAAGGCTGGGATTAGACGTGAGTTCCTTAGGAACTCAGCAGACCCAAATGTGTACGTACCCAAAAGAGAAAGAAATTCATTAGATACATGCTCCATCTATTCAACATATTCAAACATGTGTCACGATCCAAATTTCCAACCTTAGTGATCGTGATGGCGCCTAACACCACACTTGCTAGGCAAGCCAATGTTAGAAGTCGATTAACTAATTTTCCTTAATTAATTACATCAACATAAATAATTTAATTTAAATGAACCTAATCAAATTAATTCCCAACAACCACAAAATAAAATAATAAAACTGACCAACTAAATGAAACGAACCACGATAATATTTATAATAACAACTTTAGAACTACCCTAGGGTCTGGTGTCACAATTCACAAACGACTAAAGAATACTACAAATAATGTCTGAAAGAAATAGTGTAACTGTTCTGAATGATATAAAATAGTGTATGTAAATATAGGAGAAGACTCTCGGATATCTGCGAACGTCGGTAGATGTACCTCGTGTCTCCAAACAAAATCGGGTGGTTGTCCTAGAATCCTCTACTGCTGAATGGTACCTGGATTTGTGCAAAAAGAGCACAGAGTGTAGTATCAGTACAACCGACCCAATGTACTGAGTAAGTGTCGAGCCTAACCTCGGCGAAGTAGTGACGAGGCTAAGTCGGGCTTCAACAATATAATCTTTAACAACGATAAATAATGAGCAATAAAGAAATCTAAACAAATAGATGATTTGTTGCAACCAAATAAAATAAAATAACTCAGCTATAACCAATTCTCAAATATCTCTTCAGAGTTCCAAACTTTAACTTTGAATAACAATAGTACTAAAATATTTAAAGAGTAGTAAAATAAATATTTTAGCTTTTCAAAACTTTGATTCTCTTTTTCTTGAAGAATCAGTAAAATATAAATGTAGATATCCTCCCTTATCACTGTCATACATTTATATTTTCCATGTCCACCCTTATCACAGTCATATATATTTATTTCTCATGTCCACCCTTATCACAGTCATGAATATTTATTTCTCATGTCCACCCTTATCACAGTCATATATATATATCTATTTATTTTTCCTTGTCCACCCTTATCACAGTCATATATATTTATCTCAAACTTTCACAATTCAGGCCAAGCCTTTCACAATACTTTTATTTCAACCATTATAAATAATAAACTGCATTTTTCTTATGACTTCATCAATAACCTCTCAACCAAGAAACCAACAAGAATATCAAAATATATGCATTTATTCCATAAAACAATACCAAACCTCTCAGCCATATTTATATCACGAGGAAACCAGTTCAACCAACCAATACTAACAACAATTCAATAAGGCCAAATAGTCATAGAAACAATAATGAACATGTAACAGTTAAGACAATAATCAAATAAGTGGGGAACGGGAAGGGGGATCATATTTTAGCAAACACTTTGGGTGGTGCATAGATACTCGTCACCACACCTATACACCACGCCCATGCAATTCACATAACAAACAAGTGGGGAGTCCTATTCCCTCAAGCTAAAGTTAGGCCAAACACTTACCTCAATTCCGCAGGCCACTCACTGCTCAATTATTGCTTTTCCTTTTGAATTCACCTCTAACTTGCTCGAATCTAATCAAAATTAACTTAACATCATTAACTAATGCTAAAGGAACTAACTTTATTGAAAATATAATTTTTCCTAAGCTTTTCTCAAAAAAAGTGAAAACCCGACCCCGAGCCCGCTTGGTCTTAACTCGGGGTTCGGACCAATTTACGATTACCCATTAATTCACGAACCCAAATATGCTATTAGTTTTGATATCCGACCTTAATTTGATATAAAAATTTGATTTTTACAAAACTCCCTAATTCTACCCAAATCCTAGATTTTTACCATGAAAATTCTTTGTTTTTGCTTTAAAAGTGATGCAAAATAGTAAGGAATTGAAAGAACAAAGGGTTCTGCCCGTTTTAAAATTGGGTTTTATAGGGATGGGCAGTCGACCTTCGCACCTGCGGTGCTTGGGTCGCATCTTCGGGCCCGCAGGTGCGGAAAAAGGATCGCACCTGCGGAAATGACTTAAGTAGTTGGGGGTCGCACCTGCGGAGGTTTGACCGCACCTGCGGACAAGGTGTTCGCATCTGCGAGGTGGACACACCTGCGGACCAGGTGAGCGCACCTGCGGTCTCGCACCTGTGGCCCTAGGCTCGCAGGTGCGGGCACACCAGAACTGGTGCACCAGCAGTGTTTTTCTCACTTTTAACACTCCGAAACCTACTCGAAACTCACCCGAGCCTCGGGGCTCTAAACAAATTATGCACGCAAGTCTAAAAACATTATGCGGACTTGCTCGTGTGATCAAATCATGAAAATAATATGTAAAACCACGAATTAAACCTCAAAACTCCTCATTTTCATCAAGAACTCTTATAATTCATAATTTTTCAACCGGATGTCCGAATCACATCAAACGAACTCCGTTTTTCACCAAATTTCATAGTTAACCTCTAAATATCATAACAAAGCTGTACGGGGCCCCGGAACCAAAATACAGACCCGATACCAATTATTTCAAACATTAATTCTTTTTTTTATTTCATAAACATTTCAGCAAAACAAATTCTTTCAAAAATTGATTTCTAAGGCTTGGGACCTCGAAATTCATTTTCGGGCATATGCCCGAGTCCCATATTTTACTGCGGACCTCCCGGGATTGTCGGAACACGGATCCGGGTCCGTTTACTCAAAATGTTGACCAACGTCAACTCTTATCAAATTTAAATTCTAAAAATCACTATTTCTCATATTTTCACATAAAAGCTTTCCGGTTTTATGCCCGGACTGCGCACGTAAATCGAGGTATTTAATTTTAGTCTTTTTATGGCTATTAAGCATGGAACATAGTCTAATTTTATAAAAGTACCCCTTGGGTCATCACAATCTCCACCTCTAAAACACACGTTCGTCCTCGAACGGACATAGAAAATTACCTGAAGTGGCGAACAAGTGTGGGTATCTACTCTGCATGTCTGACTCGGACTCCCAAGTAGCTGCCTCAACGGGCTGGCCTCTCCACTGCACTCGAACTGAAGGAAAACTTTTAGATCTCAATTGGCGAACCTGGGAGGGAACTGAATGATGAGTGACCCTAGTGAGAACTGTGAGAACCATGTCCCGATAATGCACCACGGTGAACTGCGAGAGCTGACTGAGCAGGCCTGAATGGACAGCCTTTTCCGTGCTGAAACTGACCTCCAGAAGGAATACCACCAAAGCTACCAGATCCCCGAAGCCTCTTGGCCTCCCTCTCAACTCTCTCCTGGCGACGAACTGACTCAATCTCTCGGGTGATGTCAACCACCTCCTCAAAAGTAGCACCTGACACCCTCTCTCTGGTCATGAGAATCCGAAGCTAATATGAGAGGCCATCCACGAACCTCATGATCCTCTCCCTATCTGTAGGAACCAACCAAACAGCATGACGGGCTAGCTATGAAAACCTTATCTCATACAGTGACACAGTCATGTCATCCTGACGCACTTGCTCGAACTGCCTGCGCAGCTCCTCTCTGCGGGACTGTGGCACATACTTCTCCAGAAAGAGAGCGGAGAACTTCTTCCAGGTAAGGGGCGCTGCACCAACAGGCCTACGCCTCTTATAAGCCTCCCACCAAGTAAAGGCAGCTCCCGAGAACTGGAAGGTAGTAAACGAGACCCCACTGGTATCCAAAATACCCGTTGTACAGAGAATCCTCTGACACCTATCCAAGAAACCCTGGGCATCCTCTCGCTTTGCACCACTGAAAGTCGAAGGATGAAGTCTACCAAACCTCTCTAATCTATGTTGTTCGTCATCAGGCATGACTGGAACCACATAATCCTGGGCAGGTGCAACCGGCTGGGCTGGAGGTCCCCCCGGTGTCTGAAGTCCCTGAACAACCTGCTCAGGTGTGCAAGCGGTAGGAGTTTGAATGCCTCCCCCGGCCTGAGCAAGACTGGTGCACACGGTCAAAATCTGAGCCAAGGTCTCCTGAAAACCTGGAATAACAATAGGCACAGCCAGTGCCTGAGCCGGTCCCGCTGGAACATCTATGGTTGGAATCTGGTGTGGAATTACGGGAGGGTCTATAGGTACTGCCCCGGCTGATGCGCGGGCTACACCCCTACCACGGCCTCGACCTCTCGCGTGCCTAGGTGGTGGCTGGTCGTCCTGTCCAGTAGTGTGTGTCCTCACCATCTTTGAGAGAATGAAACAATAGAAGTTTAGTTACCAGTATCAATAGATTCACATGACAAGAATTCAAGAATGTAAGATTTTTCCTAAGGGTTCTGCAGCCTCTCGAAGATAAGTACGGACGTCTCCACACCGATCCACATGACTCTACTAAACCTGCTCATGACTTGTGAGACCTATGTAACCTAGGCTCTAATACCAACTTGTCACGACCCAAAACCAACCCGGTCGTGATGGCGCCTATCGTGGAACTAGGCAAGTCGACACACTATCAAATAAACTTGATTTTTCGTAAAAACATTTAGATATAAATCTTTTCCAACTAAAATTCTAAATAAAAGAGATAAATCCAAAACCAAAAATATGGAAATAAAACCCCAACACCTGGTGTCACTAAGTCATGAGCCAATACTAATACAAATCTGAAATATAATACGACAACATCGTCTGGAAATAATCAAAATATGCTAGAGGGAAGATAGGGAAGGAGAAGGACGGGTTGTGATCGCCATGGTAGCTACCTCACTATCTCCGACTGAGGATCTACAACAGAATGGTCAACAACCCCTACCGTGGCATGAGATACCTGGATCTGCACATAAAGTGCATGGGGTAACGTGAGTACACTAACTCAGTAAGTAACAAGCCAAAACTATGGGCTGAGAGGTAGTGCCGAACTAAACCTCAACAATTAACAAATTCAAACTGTACAGTAAAGTAGACATGCTTTCTGTTTGAGTATTCAGCTCGGAAATAAAGTAAATACAATTCTGAACAATGTAATATAATAAGCTCAGCATATGTCTAAGTGCCAATGCACAAAATGCATGAAAATGTACCATGTACCTCCACTCTCAAGTGCTCAACCACTCAGTACTGTATATGGCCATCCAGCCCAGGGAAGATCCATCCCGGAATATAAACACATCGCTGACAACAATCGCTCAGTACCGAGGAAGGCCAATCAGGACCTATGGAGAAGATCCATCTCCAGGTATAAATACTTCGGACAAGATCCATGCCCAGGGAATATCCATCTCTCAAAATATCATCTGCGCTCACTGGGGTGTGTTACAGACTCCAGAGGGGCTCTTACAGTCCAAGCGTTATCATAATCATCAACATAATCGTTGCGACGTGAAGCCTCACTCAGTCATCACTCTCCAGTCTCACACGCACGGACTCACAATACCATGAAACTAGTCCGAAATGTTAATAGGATGTGCCAAACAGTATTATCTGAGACTGAGACACGATGTGATATACATGATTAAGAGTGAGTACAAAATGTCAATCAAGCAATGAGATGACAACAAAAAATGACCACTCGGGTCTCAACAGAATCGGCGTAAAGCCCTAACAGGATATCTAGCATGATTTTCAGCACATTTACTTAATCACATGATAGAAACACAGATATCAACAAGAAAGAATCCTTAAGCGGTGCCATGGAATGAACCAGGCCACAATTCTCACGGTGCACGCCCGCACGCCCGTCACTTGGCATGTGCGTCACCCCAATACTAATCACATAACACGTAGCTCGGGGTTTCGAACCCTCAGAACCAAGTTTGGAAACGTTAATTACCTCAATCAAGACAAAATCATACTCCACGACGACCTTGCCCCTCAACTCGGTCTCCAAACGTCCCGAATCTAACCAAAAAGCAATACAATGCAATCAATATAAGCCAAAGAAACAATTCCACACGAAAAACTATCAATTTCAACCAAAATTCCGAAATTCACCCAAATCCAGCCCCCAGGCCCACGTCTCGGAATCCGACAAAAATTACAAAGGTAGAAACCTCTTTCACTTACGAATCCAACCATACCATATTTACTAAAACCCGACATCGTTTGACCCCTCAATTCCTCAAATCAAACTCTCCAATTCCAAGCCCTAATTTCCTAAATTTCACCCCTAATTTCAACAAATTTCATGCTTAAACAACGAAAATTCATCATAATTACGAGTATTAAGTTCAAATAACTTACCTAAATGCAATCCCCCTTGATCCCCTCTTCAAAACCCTCCATCGCAGGTGCGGATTTCCTTTATGCCTCGAGACTCCGCATTTGCTATCGCATCCTTGCACATGCGGTCCCGCATGTGCGCTCCAAGGCTCGCACCTGCACACCCAGCTCCAGCCTTCCAAAAATCCGTATCTGCGGTCCCTCTCCGCATCCGCGATCATCGCACCTGCGGTTCCCACTCCGCAGGTGCGGAAGCATCAGAAACAGCAGCACCAACTGCTTACTTCAATTTCCAAACTTCCCGTTAACCATCCGGAACCATCCCGAGGCGCTCGAGACCTCAACGAATAACACCAATAGGTCACATAGCTATATAAGAACTTAGTCGAACCCTCATAACACTCAAAACAACGTCACACCATCAAATCAACCTCAGATTCAAGCCTAGGGATTTCTAAGCTTCCATAATTCGCCAACGATGCCGAAACCTACCAAACCACGTCCGAATGACCTAAAAGTTTGCACACACATCACAAATGACTCTGCGAACCTACTCCAACTTCCGGAATTCTATTTTGACCCCAATATCAATTTTCCACTGCTGACTGAAAATTGCCAACTTTCCAATTTCGCTAATTCAAGCCTCATTTTACCACGGACCTCCAAATTAAATTTTGAACACACTCCTAATTCCAAAATCACCTAACGGATCTATCCGAACCATAAAAACCTCAATCCGAGATCGTTTACTCATAAGTCAACTTCCGGTTGATTTTTCCAACTTAAATTCCTAATTAAGAGACTAAGTGTCTCATTCCCCTCCAAAATCACCCCGAATCAACTACACATAAAGGAGCAGAAATGGGAGAAACAGGGTTATAACTCTCGGAAATATCATGGTGACCCGTCCCCGAGGTAAAAACGGGAAATTTCATTTAAAATTAGGTTACTCATCCCTTAGGGAGTTCCTATTCGAAACTTCATCCCTAAACGACTTCAAATTGACTTTTAAATCCATAAATTTCATCCTCTTAAGTTTCAGGACTAAAACCTCCAAATCCCCAACCAAAACCTTGATTAATCGAATGAGCGTAATAATGTTGAAATACAAAAATTGAGGTTAGATACTGACCCTACATCGAAACGACAAGAACGCCATGAACATCACCCAAATTCGAGCTCTAGAACTCCTAAAAATCGATTTAGAATGAACGAAACAAAGTCAGATTTTAAACCACTTAGGGCCTTCGCACCCGCGGGCCCCACTTTGCACCTGCATCATTTCAACACCTGCAGTGTCATTTTTTGCACATGCAAACCCTTTCTGCATCTGTGGTGCACCATTACCAATAATTTATTTCGATTCTAAAATGGACATAACTTCCTCATACGACCTTAGAATTCGACGATAATTGTTGTGGTTTCGTAATCATGATACAAATTTAGGCCTCATTTTTTTAAGAGTCTGAATCTTAATACACATCTGAATATCAAGATGTGTATTAAGATTAAGACATCTGAATCTGAATACACATCTGAATATATTAAGATGTGTAGTAAGATTTGAATAAAAATAATTAAGATTGTTTGATTTTTAACATCTGGATGTATAAAATTTATCTTTATTTGAAAATTAATAAACATAAATTCAAATAAAATACTAACTAATCTAATATTTTATCAATAAAATATATAGCTTTTTAAAATATGATAGTTGTTGGTGGTGATGGCTAACGAGTGAATGCCGACCAGAGACGGTGGTTGGTGGTAGTTTTGGTTGATGATGGTGGTTCATGCTAGTAGCTAGTAGTGATTGGTAGCGGTGGATATTATGATTGAGGATGGTGATTATAGTTAATAATGGCGGGTGGTGGTAGTAGTTGTGACTGAGAAAGGTGGTGGTGGGTGGTGGTAGGTTATAATAATAGGCAGTGTTGGCTGTGGTTGTTGATGGTGATGGGGTGGTCAGTTGTGGTAGTTGAGGTGGATGAGTGTTAATTGTGAGTGAGAATGATATATGGTGATCGGAGTGGTGGGGATAGTGAGTGGTGATGGTCGATAATGGTGGCGGCTATGATTGAGGATGATGGTGGCGTGTTGGTGGTGGAGGTGGTGGGAGTGGTTTAGTAAAGGTGGTGGGGGTGGCATGGTGGTTGTTGATAATGGTAGGCGGCGGCGGCAGTTAATAATGAATATGTGATAGCATCTTAATGAAATTAAGTCTCTGTTATAGATCTTAATCATAAAGACCTATTCAGACCCATTAAGTGGTTATGAAGTAAAAAAAACAAACACACTTAATGATTAAGATCTGAATAATTAAGATTCAGACTTTAAAAACAAACGCACTTAATGTGTGAGATCTGAATGATTAAGATTCAGACCTCCATTAAGTGCAAACAAATGAGGCCTTAATGATTCAATCAATTAGAACTCCTAAAAAATAAGAAAAAACTTAAATTACAATTTTGTCCAACGTAAAATTAATTTTTGGAGGGTAAAAAGGCGAACGATATTTCGCTAAGGGCCTTCGTGCTTTTAATATAGTATATAGATATAGATATAAATATAGATAGATATAGATTCTTTTTTTTATATTCCTCGCAATTATAGATTTACTTTATGATTATTATTCATATTTATGCTCTTTTCCCCTAACCTAAACGAAACCGCAGAGAATTTTCCCTCTACAAGAGGTAAGTGTAATATGATAAATGCAAAATACATAGGTTACCACCTCAATTATGGACCAAATCCTCGTGACACACTTTTTGCGAACGAAAATAACCTACACACTCAGCCTTTTCATAGTGTGTCTAATACACACCACTTTTATATTTAAGCATCTAAAAAAAAGTGTGGCATGTCATGCACCAATAATGTAGTGCCAGTCATTATGTTTTAATAAAATATAATAATATCAAATTACAAGTATACCCCTTAACTGATCTCCCTTTATCTCTTTCTCTTCTCCATCTTATCTCCATTGATGCCCACCACCATTAAACAACCCACAATTAGCACCTTCGAATTACAAACCAAAATTAGGAACCCTAGTACATTGGTCACAAATTTTCGAGTCCATATTCAAATCTAATACAAGAAATAGAATGAAAAATTCCAAACTCCATTAAAGTTAGTTATTGCCAGGTCCAACGCTACTCATCACCGTCATCTTCTCCGATAAACAAAAAGATTTTGTTGTTGTCTCCGTTGATTATGGCCAAAATCTATGGCATTATTAAATGGAAATAAGAACCAAAAACCATGATGAAAGCGCAAGCAAACAAAGAAAAAATTGGTCTGTACGTAACAAATTAAGTCAATCAAATCTCGATTTCTTTGGCTCATCTCCAATATCCCTCAACCACCGATACTCCACTACATTAAATCTGTATTCCTAAATTGTTACTACTAATTATGATTCAAACCTAGATCTCTAAAATTCTCTTAGATATAAATTCTTTTTAACTATTTTACATTACTGTTAATCAAAAAATTGTAAGGAGAGAAGATAGGGGAAAAGGGGTGGAGAAGAAAAGGAAAATGGGGAAGGAGAAAAGAACAACAACGAACTCAAAGGGAGGGTTTATGGGGAAGAAGAATAAGAAGGGGTGGGTTAAATTGAAGGGAAAGGGTGGGGTTAAGGGCCCACTAATTAAAAAGTTACATATATTTTGACGGTGACACTTACACAAATTTGGAATTTAATATTTAAATGGTTCACGCTCTTATCTTTTTTGTCACACACGAGGGTGTCACGTAGCAAAGATAGTGTGTATTAGGCACACTTTAAAAAAATTAGGTATATAAGGTGATTTTCATTCCCTAAAAGTGTGTAACATGAATTTGGAGTATAGTTCAAATGGTTACTTATGTATTTTTCCAACGGCAAATTACAAGGATATTAAGTGTTACAAAGCCAAACTTCGAGGGAGGCTTGTGAAATTATCCAAAAAAGGCGCAGATCTTTTTTATTTTCAATAGGACGGACTTGAATATTGCCTGTGAGCAAGCAGCTAACAATGGAGATTTCCTCTATGTTTCATTCTATAATGGCTCTTTCATCACCTTTGTTCTCTTCTTCTCCTTCTTCTTTTCCAACTTCCAGTAGAAAGAGACCAAACATTCACAAGTTCAAGTTACAGTCTTCGACCTCTGCGGCAACGAAGATAACAACCGATTCTATTCCCCGGACTGAGGCAGGCGAATTTCGGAACGTACTCACAGATTATGTCTCTCCTAATTCTTCAAATCAGTTTCCTGTTTCCTCTACTGATAGACAGTCGGCAATTCGTCAGATTCAGGAGTCGTCTGACTTGGGTTCTGATCTTTCAAGGTTTTTTTTAATTTTTTTTTGGGCTTGAATTAAGGGTGTATGACAACTTTTAAAGCCAGCTCGTTGGTCAAGCGGGGTCATCTGTTGTTACCATTCTCAAAAAAATAAAAAAAAAAAAAAAAATTGAGGGTGTATGACGGAAAATGGAGAAATTATAAGTCCATCACTTATGGGTGGGAGTCATTTTCTACTATAAATATTCACTTTTATACTCTCTCTTTCAATTTTAGTCTCACTTGTTTCAATTATCCGACAGACATTATGGTCACCTTTAATTTGACACAAAACGTCAAAACATGAAAATATTTCTCTCTGTAACTTAAGTGGTTGTTGGTTCTTGTATGTGCTTTGACGGTGAAATGTCAGGTACCCATTTTCTGGGTATTTGCAACATTTTGTCCGTCTTTTAGAACGACACTTGAGATGTCCAGTTGAAATCTCAACTGCGAATCGAGAAAGAGTTTCTAATTTTATGCATCTAATTGTATTAACTGCTTTTCAGGCTTGTCGAGACGCTTAAAGTACAGGATATGAATGTGATTTTGCGCTATTTTGGGAAGCTAAGTAGACGACAGGAGCTTTCTCAGGTTCTGTTAGCAAACCTATCAAGCTCTCTTATTTTGTTAGTAATTATGCTTTGAGTTTCCGATGTTTTAACAGTCTTTCTGATGGTAAGGCAATCAGTTGTATCTGGTTCTCCCTCGTTTCCAATTTGTATGGTAAAGTTTGACCCCACATAAAGTTTAAGAAAAAATATGAAAACTTTAAAACTTGTGATCTTAAACATGCATAATACTTGTGTGACTATAACACTTTTGAAACTTGTGGTCTGAAACATGCCATGACATTTTTGTGGCTGTAATTTTTTTTATTAAGGGTAAAATGGAATGTATAAAATTAATTGTTTCTGAATAGGTTATGAGTTTGAGCTATGGAAATAGCCTCTTGCAGAAATGCAGGGTATGATTGCGTACATTAGACCTTTGTAGTTCAGCCCTTCCCCGGACCCCGTGCATAGCGGAAACTTATTGTACCAGACTGTCCTTTTTAAAATATAAATATATACCAATCTTTCTGAAACCTAATAATTAGGAAATAGTGCCAAACAAAATCAAACAGAGGGAGTACAAGCTTTTCTTGTTAAATCAAAAGCTTTTCTGTCAAATTAGGACTCTCCCTACATTTCAGCATTAAAGTGCAGCTAATATGTGGAACAATTGTTGGGACATTAGAGAAAAGGTCGAGAAACTAGCCCTATAGAAGCTTGATCACGTATATTTGGAGAGAGTCCTTCCTGCAAAGTGTGTCAACCAAGGAACTATGTAGAGTGTTGCATCTATCGTATTATCTTCCCTTGTTGCTATTGAGGAACCGGAAAATCTACCTCCTTCCTCTTCTCTTACTCATGTCCTATTTTTCTTTCTTAATGTAGAGCACTTTTGCCTTCTTCCTGTCTTGTCTACTTGTTCAAAGAAGAATCCATTTAACTAGAAACTATATGATGAAATCATGTTAATAAGAGAAAAACCAAAGGGGTAAAACCAATAAAGGAGGACTGATATGCAAAGGAGAGGAAGTTGTTTGCAGTAATATATACTCCCTCTATCCTAATTTATGTGGCGTAATTTAGATTTTAAGAGCCAAACTTCTTAATTTTGATTGTGAATTTGGACATAAAATCTTTAAATTTTTGACACAAAACATATTTAAAATAAAGTCTTTAAGTTTTTTGTGTCTCCAATTAATAGGTGTTCTATTTTCCTAAAAAGAAAGAAATAAAATTTACATATTTGAAAACTACGTAAAAAGCACTATAAGTCAATAATTAATAATTTAAAATATTTAAAAGATATATAAAAAGACGTGGTCAAAGAAAACTCGTTTGACTCTCGAAATTCGAACACCACCGCATAAACGGGGACAAATGGAGTGTGTGTGTATATATATTTATATATATATGTATCTGCTCTAAATATTCATATTAAATAAGGGTTTTGCTAACCTACTACGTGAGGCAGTAGGATAGCAATGTACCGATTTTTTATTTACCCAAGATACGCCTATCACTTTTTTCACCTATTGATAAATCATTGACAATTTAGTTATTTTATTTTAAAGAGAAAAAGATTGTACAACTTATTCAACAACTCCCTATCTGTTCTCATTCCCCATCCTCCTCTATCGGATAAGCAACAACAATCAAAATTTTCCATCTAGAACTGATGGAAAATCTTAAGTTGACAAAGTAATGGAATCCAAGAGTAGAACTGATTCGACTAGGACCCCAAATATTTGAATGGACTAAGGTGAAAAAGACTTTTTTCAATGTCAGGACAACGAGGGAAGAATAAACGAGTATGCTTACCAAGTTTACTGAGAATTGGGCCTTAGAACATAGGGACATTAACGGGAAAGTCTATAGAGTTGGTGAAGATTCTCAAGAAGAGGAAGATCAATATAGCTTGTGTCTAGGAAACCAAATGTGTAGGAACTAAGGCACGAGATGTGAACAGGTTTAAATTATGGTACTCAGGAGGCTCGAGGAATAGTAACGGAGTAGGCATTTTAGTTGATGAAGAACTCAAGGAGCAGGTTGTTGGGTCCAAACGCACACGCAAATACACGCAGTCGACAGTCGACAGTCGACGAGTAATAAAGTGATAAGAAAGTATCGTTCCCACGAGGATTTATGATCAACTAATGTCCAATCTAAGCTATTTATGAATTTAATGCTCCAGTGAGTGTTAGGGAGATGATTGTGACTTTTGTAACTAAATTACTACAAACTAATAAACAAGCAAGAAATAAGATCACAAGTAGAACAAACAAACACTTAGGAAGAATTCAATGAGATGGGGATATTCTAGGGTTATGGGATTGGCGTCTCTCCTATTGCGTTTTTCGGGTTAATGTAATCACTTGGATCTCTCGGTTCGAGAAATCAAAATAAGAGGCTCGAACCATTTCTCCTGACTCCTTTTCAAATTCGACTTATCTAATTTGTTGATTAGCAGGGTTTATTATGCTTGCGAAGTTCTTTCGACGCTTTGCTCGCCTATTCAAGCCAGCCTAAGCCTATATGTCTATATTATGAAATTTGACAAGAACGCATGTATTTTTCATGCAAAAATAACCAAGTAAGGCAACTAGAATATGTCTATCCTAATCAAGAATTTATCCTCCGATGCCCGAATTCAAGAACTTGCTCTATTCAATCCTATATGCAATTTATAGTTCCCACTTTCAAGTACAACTATAAATTCGTAGATAGTAATCTATTGTTAGCTACGCAATAGAATAATTAAGTGCAAGATTGAATAAACAAGTTAATATGATAAAGTCGAGCAAAACAATCAACCGTCAATTTACAATAGTCAAGAATGACCCATAACCCCAGAATAATAAGATTCTTAGCTACTCATGTTCATAATAGTAATCAAAATATTGTTTTTACACATACATTTTATGAATACTAGACGAAGAATGGAAGAATTGATGAATTCTGTGCTCCCGAGTGTTTCGTGCGCTCCCGAGTGTTTCGTGCTTGTGTTTCTCTCTCAAAGTGGCATCTCCCCCTCCAAAATAGGTTTAGGCTTGCTTTTATATGAGTTGGGGCGTCTTGGGTCGAAATAACCAAGTCCCGGACGAAATTGGACAAGTTCCCGTCACTAGCACCCAGGGTAGCGTGGGGCGCTGGCCTTGACGCTGGGAATTTTGCACTTCTGGAAACTGCGCCACAGGTAGCGCGGGTGCGCCACATGCCTGTGGCGCTACTTTGTGGCTTTTCTCGTTTCTTCCCCTTTTCGCTTCAATTCACGCACTTTCGTCCCAAATTGCCTCTGGATGATTCCTACACATAAAAATAACACTGATTAGCACAAATCATTACATTACACATCTGAAATCTACTAAACATGAGTAAAATGTGAGGCAATATGCACATAAATATGCATACTTTAAGCCGAATATCACGGGTGGTAGAAGTTAAGAGGGTAAGCGATAGGATAATGGCGGTTAAGATAGTCGTTGGGGGTTTACTTTGAGCATTATTAGTGCATACGCACCCTAAGCGGGTTTGAAAGAGGAGGTGAAGATGCGTTTTTTGGAAGATTTGGACGAGGTTCTGAGAGGCGTATCGCTCACTGGGAAACTATTCGTAGGAGGTAATTTTAATGGCCATATCTTAACAACTTCAGAAGGTTATAACGTGGTGCATGAAGGTTATGGCTATGGGATAGAAACGAAGGAGGAGTCTTCCATTGGATTTCGTGAAAACTTTTGAGTTGGTGATAGCTAATTTGAGTTTCCCGAACAAGGAGGAACACTTAGTAACCTTCTGTAGTTCAGAGGCTAAGACCTAGATAGACTCCTTACTCTTTAGGAGGTGTGATAAAGTTCTTTGTAAGGATTGCAAAGTTTTACCGAGTGAGAATCTTACAACCCAACATAAGCTTTTGGTAATGGATTTAGAAATTAAGAGGAAAAGGAAAAAGGGGTTGTGTATGACAGGGTAAGGATCAAGTGGGGTAGTTTGACTACCGCTAGTGCTCAGTGCTCAGGAGATAGGGGAAAAGTCGAGGGCAATGGGCGTGGAGTAGCAGTGGGGATGCAAACAGTATGTGGGATTGGACAACTAGTTGTATTAGGGAAGCAACTAGAGAAATGCTGGACGTCTCAAAGGTTAGCTTTAGTAGACACCAAGGGGATTGGTTGTGGAACAGAGAGGTACAAGGGGAAGTGGAAGCCAAGAAGGTTGCTTATGCAAAGTTAGTGGAAAGCAAGGAGGAGGAGAAGAGGGCAAATAGGGTGGAGTATAAGACGATGAAGAAGGAGGCAAAGTTAGCGATTACGGTAGCAAAGATAGCAGCATTTGAACGCCAGTATGTTGAACTTGAGATCAAATACGGGGATAAAAGCTATAGAGGTTAGCCAAAGCGAGAGAAAGGAGAACTCGGGGCCTGGATCGGGTGAAGTGTATCAAGGACGAGGAAGACAAGTATTAGTGGAAGAGGCACACATTAGAAGAAGATGTTAGACATACTTCTATAAACTTCTGAATGAAGAGGGGGACATGAGTATTGTGCTGGGCGATTTGGAGCACTCAGATTGTTGTCAAAATTTTGGGTATTGTTGGCGTATTAAGTTGAGGAGGTTGAGAGGGCTATGCGTAGGATGCACAGGGGAAGAGTGATTGGGTCAAACGAGATCCCAGTGGAATTTTGGAAGAGCGCGTACATGACAGGGTTGGAGTGCCTTATTGGGTTGTTTAATATCATTTTTAGGATGGCAAAAATGCCTGAGTAATAAAGTTGGGGTACAATGATTCCGTTGTACAAGAATAAAGTTGATATCCAAATTGGAACAACTATAAGGGTATCAAGCTGCTA
>MDKH01216555.1:0-52863 GCA_005239495.1 Nicotiana undulata | reverse complement strand
ATGAAAAAAAAAAATTTGGAGAGAAGGCATGGGGTGGGTTGGTGAGGGTAGGAAATAGGGTGGGGAAGCTTGAGAAGGAGTTTTAGAAAATGTTTTCCTTCGTACCAAACACACCCTTTGTGTTATAGGTCTTTCTGCAATATTCATAGTTTAGAATCATTTTTCTCAGTTTCTTCATATCTTATTTGTAAGAGTCCAGCCCGCTAGTGATATTGTCCGTTCTGGACCTAGGCCTTCACGGGTTTAAAACACGCCACTAGGGTCTAAAGCTTGTTAACTTATACACGCAGCATCCTTCTTGTGTTTTGCCGATATGGAACTCTGTCTAAAATTTGGGTGTTACATTATTTTTCGATTGTTATTACTGCATGTTCTTACCCTTGCTTCGGTTGCCTTATTGCTTTGTTATTTGTTATTGTTACTTGCTTTGTTGTTTGTTATTGTTACTGTTCTTGTTTTTATTAGCCTCAACACTGCTTCATCTCTACACTTTTCTTTTTCAAAACTTATGAGAAATGCTTTTCTTGAGTCGAGAGTTTTCTAGAAACAGTCTCTCTACCTTCACGAAGTAGGGGTAAACCTGCGTGCACAATACCTTCCCTAAACCCTACACTGTGAGAATATACTGATTTTTTTTATTTTTTTTTGTTATTCTCTTTTCTTGAAGCTTAGATACTTCTGCATATTCTTTGTAAGGAAAATATATGCAAGTCATTTTATTTCTTTTAATCAACACTATACTTATTTCTTCAAGACAGGCCACATCACCATTCACCATATAAAAGCATATTCATTCACAGTAACAAACAATTTGCACTATCAGTGTAATATAACTGTTAAAGGGGAGTCTCGGAGCAACGATCAAGTTGTCTCTGTGTGACCTATAGGTCACGGGTTCGAACCATGAAATCAGTCTCTGATGCTTGCATCAGTGCTATAATGCATTCTCTTCTACCTCGGACCTTGCGTGAACACATAATACCTTGTGCTGCCTTTTAGTGTAATATAACTGCTATAATAAGTTATTACTTTATCTGAATTATTTATACGACTTGTTATGAAATGCAATATATTGTGACACCATGTTTTTCCCCACATCCCATCAAGAGTAGGGAAACATATGAAAGGCAAAAGATGTTTAATATCACTATCACTGATTACAAAGGAGCAAACAATGGTAATACAAAATATTCTCTAAGTCAAAACTTTGACATCAATATATGAAACTGAAATGAACGATAAAGCACAAGATATATAGGCAAATAAGACACATCATGACGGGCAGGATGAAACCTCGCGCAACAATAAGAATGATCATTCTACCCGGTTAAAAGCGCCTTGATGATTTTGACTCCCATTCCGTCAAGCATTGGGACTAAGTGACCAGAACCTGGAATTTCATGATATTTGATCCATGGTAACTGCTGTGCGACGTACCTTTGTAGTATGACAGGTGAGAGCTTATCCTCGTCGCCTTGCCACAAGTGAACAGAACCTTCATTGTTAGGAAATGGGTTCTCAACATCCATCGGGTCGAATTCCCATGTTCCAAAGCTAATCATCAAGTCTCGGTGGAGGGACTCGTATTCTCCTTGTTGTCTTATCTGTGACTGAAGTGCCATTGGAGAATGAGTAACAGAAACAGTGAAATTTAAGAGAGTAGTTTGATAAGCGCAAGAAAATGAAAACTCTACAAAACCACAGAGAGAAACACCACTAGTTAACTTATCTGTTTGCATGCGAACTTATTGAACAAAGCAAATTACAAAAACGTACACATGTTTGGAAATTACGCCTAATCTCAAACACTTGCTGCACTTGACAGCATGATCTAGAAAACGAGAAACAAGCATGAGACAATGAGCAAAAATAAGCAACTTTGCCCGTGGATTTAGTTTTTTTTATACAAAAACTTCGTCCGTAGAGTTAATTTTCTATATGCAAAAAACGCCATAAGCACACTGAGATCTGCCTCTGGGAATGAAAGCTATAGTACGTCGACAAACAGAAGCTAAGGCACCAAACATGCCCGTGTAGACAAACTTTTCTGCTTTTATTTAAACTCATAACATCTGTTTGATGTCCGTTCTTTTTAGTACAAGCTTGAAACACCCTCCTATACAAAGTCATGAAACTGAAGAATTATTTCAGGCAAATTGGACAAGAAAGCATTTATCATTCAAGCAGCAATATCTCCCAGCTTTGTTCTATTTAGGGCTTGGGCAACAAAAAGCAGGAAATCGGGAGTCAATGTACTATTTATTACCAAATAATTTCATAATCTGGGGAAGTTCATACAACAATAGGGCACAACTAGAATGGACTACAACTTGAAAATGGCTAAAGCTCAAAGATTTTGGCATGATTATGTAATATTCCTTCACCACTAGTGGCAAGCTAAAGAAATGGCATCCCATTAATGTTACCAGCCGAAATGGTGTTCTCTGTCGTATAGCGTGTCATCAACCTTTTGCATGAGTTCCCTTCTGCAGAGAGTTATCCTAAAGCCCACTGTCCTATACACCACATCTCAGGATCCTATGCACCACATCTACTCAAGATTCCATACACCAACAAAGATGTTTTTCTATCGCGATGGTTTTCAGGCAAGCTTTTGTGCACCTTGACTAATTTATTGGATATCTGCTACCTCCCATCGACACAAGCACCGGGTAACTCTATCTACTAAGGCTTAGGCAGATGAGAAGAAATCACCTAAATTTTTTACTTTTTTTTAATTATTTTTTATGGGATTTGAACCCTGGTCTCCCATGATTTTCACTGACTTCTCCATACGCGACAAGCTTATTAGGACCCATTATTTGATGAAGGCCTCAACACTTAATAGTGAGACTTGGAGATTCAAATAAATGTGGGTCCTCTACAGAACCCTACCTAGACATCTTTGGAAAAGTAAATGAACCATTATATCGAACTATATTATCCAGTATGCCTTACAATGTCTCCTTATCGGACACCAGCTTATGCTTGTAACACAAAGTTATTTCCGTATCCAATTAATAATCCATTATACTGAGCTAAATTAGCTAATATGCTTTATTTCCGAGGGGATGGTCTTGTGGTCACAGAACTGGAGTAATGTATCCTAGCAGAAGTAACACCAAAATTTCTTTCCTATTTAGTCTAAAGTATTGGTGGTCAGAGTTACTTAATACATTAGTAACAAGTACCCGTGGACTAAATGACTAATCAAGGTGCACAATCTGGTTAGCACACCATCGTCGTCAAAATTGAAAGAAAGTTTAACCATTATGCCTTATAATGTCTATTTGTTAAATGCCGATCAATCCTTATCATTGGAAGTACTACGATTAACCTCAATGTACCTTTACATATCAATGCTCCACTTTTGATACTCCGATACATATACTTATCCTCATGAACCTAAGCTGCAGTTATAGAGTTGTAGTAGCCAACTTGTGTGGGAACAAATCTTGATTCAACTTCTATAAGCACGAACTTGCTACATTTTGGTGAATAGGACTTTTCCACATTGATTCATGTAAACTTCGATTGCAATAATCACAAAAAGGAGGTTCTTGTTCTAGGCCCAAAATATAAAACTAGAAATTCCAAGTAACTCATTAGGTATGCATGCCATAGTCCAAAGAATAGACTAACTTTATAAACTAACTTACAAGAATGCCAAACATTATACATTCGGACTTTTGAAACTGCAGTTGGACTCAAATAGGTTCCCTTTTCCTCATCGTCTATCACTTTCCGTCGCTCACCCCCATCCCTCTGAAGCATTAACCCACTTTGTAAACCAATATACCAGAATGCCAACCATTATTCATTTAGTCTTTTTGAGAGCTTATATGATTGGCAAACTGATAGTACAAGTGCGATTGATGACATCTATACTTGCATCGTCATAAAAAATGGATGCTAAAGGAAAGAGCTCTTACACGATAGTCCTGGGACTCCTGGCTCGAACGATGCTTGGAAACTAGCTCTAGGTCCTGCGAAGAGAAAACTGCAGGGTTGCGACCTGCAGCACTGCATGCAGGAAAGAACTTCTGACTGTTCCACCAATAGGTAAGCCACGGTAAGTAATGAGCAACGCGAAGTGTCCATTGGTCTTGAGGAAGCCGAAGGTTGAATGCTTCTTGCGACAAATTGGCGGGGAACCTAGGCCACCAGTAGTTGACGACCGGTGCAATAAGAGCCGCGCCTGCCAATCTATTACAAGAAAAGGAACGTGATTCTTGAATCTTGATATTTATTTCAAATTACTTAATAAAACAAAAAAAAATCATATAAGAAAATTCTTAAATTCCTGCTCCTGACAAAAGGAGTTGAGATCCCAGAAAAAATTTCAAGCTTCTCTTCTACAACAACTAATGAATCTACACAAATTCCATATGACGTTAATGCTCTTCTAACGTACATAAAATGAACATGAGATTACCTATGAGGAATGTATCTGAGACAGGTCCAAACAGCCTGTCCCCCCATTGAAAATCCCATAACATAGAATTTGGATCCTAGACCTAATTGATCGGCAAGCTCCTGTACATCAAACGCCAAGCTCTTGACTGTTCGTTTTGGATTAGGATCACTTTCGCCATAACCAGGTCTGTCAAAGGAAACAATGTACACTCCTAAACTTTCAATAACTTCCTGCAAAAGAAGATTATTTTTTTCAAAAAACAGAGTTGGCCCGTAAAAGAATACGAGCAAAAGGATCCAGTGACATTTACTTGAGAGAGGGTGCCGGTAATTGGGACATCATGTCGGCAACAATCGTACCCATGGATATACACAATCTTATACTTTGCATTCTCTTTAGGTACACCAATCTCCTTGTAAGCCAAGTGTCTTCCGTCACTAAGTTTGATCCTAGGTGCAGTGACAGGAGGACCATCGGGGGACCCACATGTCTTCGGGGGAGGCGGCCGTGTTGCCTGATAAGCCCATGCCAAGAACCCCGTCAAAACAACCAGAAGAAATTTCCCAAATATCCCTGAAATGTTCTCATTTGAGTTGCAAGATAATCCCAAAAATCAAATAACTTTGAAGCACAAAACAACAGAGCAATCTCATTCCAGCATCTAATAATAATAACAAAAGAATGGAGATTGTGTAAAGAAACATTTGCACACTCAAGCAACCTAAGTCAAGTTAAACCGAAATTTCCGCTTCTAAGAGAAGACATATTGATTCTATTTACAGTTTAAACTTGTATAAACAAAATGATATAACCAATTCCAAGATTGATGAAAAGCATCACATTTAATACAAGTCGAACAAAAAAAAAAGGAAATTTCGTATAGAAGCATTTGTAAACTCAAGTAACAACAACAAAACAACAACAAACCCAGTTTGATCCCAACATGTGGGATCTGGGGAGGCTAGTCTGTACGCGGACCTTACCCCTACCTAATGCAGGTAGGTAGAGAGGCTGTTTCCAATAGACCCTCGGCTCGGGAAGGGTAAGAAGAAGAAGAAGGAAGCAAGGACGGAAGAAAGATGAAAGGAAAAAAAAAAGATGGAAGAAAAAAGATAAACAGTATCAAATAATAGCAGCACGGAATACAATACCTGAGGCGAACAAAACCACATACCATAATAAAAATCAAAGAATATGAAGGGAAATGCATGCTACTAAGCCTATCATTGAGCACTATAAACTACCTAATACCCCTCTACCTTAATCCTCGACCTCCACACCCTCCTATCAAGGTGTCATGTCCTCAGTGAGCTGAAGCAGCGTCATGTCCTGCCTAATCACTTCTCCCCAGTACTTCTTGGGCCTACCTCGACCCCTTCTCAAACTCTCCATGGCCAACCTCTCACACCTCCTGACAGGGGGCATCAATGCTTCTTCTCCTAACATGTCCTAACCATCTCAGCCGCGACTCTCGCATCTTGTCCTTCACAGAGGCTACTCCCTCTCTGTCCCGGATAACTTCATTCTTAATTCTATCTCGCCTGGTACACCCACACATCCATCTCAACATCTTCATCTCCATCTCTGCTACTCTCATCTTCTGCACGTGGGAGTAAAAATTTGCAATTCTAACTAAAAACAATTTAAACCGAACTTGTATAACTAATAAGTAAGATATATCCAATTCCAAATATTGATTTAAGTTATATACATCGACAATGTAAAGATCTTTTTAAACCATCAGTAAATTTTAACATTGTGATAGCAGGTTAATTACCATTTTTACGAAGATACCAATTAATGCATATCAAGAAATTTCGACCCGATTGTGTAAATATTTTTTATACTATCGGCGCATAGAATGTAAACTCAACCAAGACTCACCGAAAGGACCCATTATCTATAGCAATAGGTGTGCATGTGAGAGCAAATCAAAATCAAAACTTTCACACTAAATGTAATAAAGTTATCAACTTTACAAAATTAAGATTCAATTCATCACTATATCGTTTAGGTGTAAAGATCTTTCTACACAATCAGTAATTTAACCTTTCATAGCACGCTGTTACTATTTTTACCAAGATACCAACATCAAGATAACACGTGATTACTTGGTAAATTGACTTGATTGTGTAAATATTTTTTACATCATTAGCGCATAGGCGTGCATAGGGGCGGATGTAGCGTTGAACCGACCGGTTCAATTGAACCCATAACTTTCGACGCGGAGTAAAACTTTGTATGCAAAAGTTCATTAAAATTGCAAAAATAGTAGACATGAACCCATAACTTTAAAAATATAATAGGTTCAATACAAAAAATCTTGAATATTGAACCCATATGATTTAAATTCTGAATCCGCCTCTAGGCGTGCATGCCCCAATTAACTCATTCAGATGTGAGAGAAGATCAAAATCAAAACTTTCCACCAAATGTAACAAAGTTATCAAGTTCACATAATAAAGATTCAGGTATTCATCACTATATATTCTAAAATATGATAAAATTGAAAATTCATACCAAAAAAGGAAAGAAAACTAAAGAAAGAAACTCAAAATCAAAACTTTCTCCACCAAATATAACAAAGATATGAACTTTACATAATCAAGATTCAGTTTTTCATCACTATATATTCTACATTTTAAAATTCATATTACCAAAAAAAAAAGAGAGAGGATAAAGAAAAACGAAAACCCACCTGAAGAAAGAGGGAAAGAAGTTTTTTGTTTAGCTTTACGAGTGTGAGCTCTGGCTGAAGCTGCTGAAATTTTCCTTGTAACCCCAGCTGCCATTTTTTCTTTTTTTCTTATTTAATCACTTGTAAATTCTTGATTTTGAATTTACTAGCTCTGTATTGTTGTAAAGTGTAGATTTATTCACAGATTTGAACTCAATTTAGACTCTTAAGAAGACAGAGCGATCTGAGTCTGAGCTCTATGATATAATAATAGTTGCACTTTTGAACAAATCGACAACTTTTGATCCAACCATATTTTATTTTATTTTTTTAACTCTTTCCCTTTTCTTTTCTTTTTTTGGGGTAAAAAGAAATTCTTATTACACTGGTGGATAGTGAGAATAGTATTTACACCTACCATGTGGGAAATTCTTACCAAGATAGCACTATATTATAAGATTTGATGCTCTTCTTTTTTTTGGTTCCTAATTAATTCTATTATTACTCTCTATTTTATTTTATAGTATGTCTTATTTAGACTGGGCTATGAGGTTTAATAATGTAAAGAAGACTTTTGAATCTTCCAATGAGAATGTTGGGATTGTAAACTTACTAATTACTAAGTATAGAAAGGGGCACTTTTTTAATTAAAAAAAGGCTAAAAAGGAAAGTAAAATACATAAATTAAGGTGGATGTATTTGTATGGATCAAAATCCGGCTAGGCTCAGCGAATGCAAATGGACGAGTTATGGTCGAGGTCGAGCAAGGCCCAGTAGCGAGGGGTCGCCAAGCGGAAGACAAGGACCGAGGTCGAGTAGAGAAAGAATAATAGCAATGGCTAAGATAGTCTTAGAACTATAAAAAGGAATTTTCTACTAAATATTCCTCTTGATTATTCTTTTTAGGGTTTTCTAGGAATATCCCTTATAAATAGTACTCTCTCTGGTTCACAATAAGTGATCAGTTTCCTTTTTCATTTTGGTTCAAAATAAGTGTCCAGTTATATAATCAAAAAAGAATTCAATTTATTTTTACAAAATAACTTCTATGTACATATCCCTAACAAAAATTCTTACTCCTCACGTTCAATTACTAAAATTAAATAGGAGCAACTGAAAAGTCATTCAAAGACTCGAGAACAACTACTTCAGCAATTGAGAAGTCATTCAATCTCCATGGATATCAAAGTTGAGGAATAACTTAAAACTAGGGCCGTTCATGGTTCGGTTTGGATCGGTTTTTTTCTAAAACGAAACCAAACCAAATAGGTCGGTTTTTGAAATATTAGAACAAAACCAAACCAATTAAGTCGGTTTTTTCTCGATTCGCTTTATGTCAGTTTTTCGGTTTTTTCGATTTTTTTGGTTATTTGTCGGGTTTTTTCTTAAATATAAGACATACACTACCAAGCACATATTCCGGGGACCAAATTTTCAACGTAACACTATCAAATCAATTGCCCTTTGGGAAATCTATTATTTACTAAAATATATTGATGATAATTGAATCAAATAGTGATGAATAATTTAAGGACTCAATTAAAAATATTTATTTTTAAACATGCAATGGAGTCTTACACTTAACAAAAGAAAACTACCAATCAAACTAAAATTTAAAGGTAAAGAATTGTACTAAAAGTGCAAACGATTAACATTCACCATAAAAAATTTGAAACTTTGTATAAAAATATACATATATATAGGTGTAATAATTAATTTGAAATAGTTATTCCTATAGTCGGTTTGGTTCGGTTATTTTTTTATTAAAACCAAAATCAAATCAAATTTGATCGGTTTTTAAAATTCAAAACCAAAACCAAACCAAACAGAAAAATATCGGTTTTTTTGGTAGGTTTGATTTGGCTTTTCGAGTTTTTATGAGCACCCCTACTTGAAACAATTCAAGACTTGAAGGAAATCAAAGTTGATGACTCAATGAACAATGAAATTAAGAAGGTCGATGACTCAATAAGCAAGCTGGAAATTCTGAAGGTTGGCGACTCAGATTCCAAAGGAATGTTCAGATCAATTTGAAGTGGAGAAGTCTGGTGCTTTTCCATTTTAGCCATTTTTTTTACAATAACCTGAAAATTGAGCTTTCCTTTGTAAGATAGTTTTGGTGGAAAAATTGAAAAAATTGGCTCCAGTTTGTTTTTTCAAAGACGTTCTTAAAATTTTGGCAAAAGTTTCAAATTTTATTTTGAATAATGTAGTGATTTGAAAAGAGAAGTAAATGCCACTATAACCATGTGACCAATATTTATTAAGGCTAGTTTAATCATATTAGGTATTTTTGTATACAATTTAGTATTTTCTTAATGGGCGTACTAAAAGTAAATTGGCCACTTATAGTGGACAGGAGGGAGTACTTAATTGGTTTAACAAAAAGCTTAACACTTTTTGGTCAAACAATTTGGCGCCGTCTGTGGAGATTTTCTAGTTAAAACTTTAGTTCCTTCTAGATCTAAAAAAAACAACGACAAAGCTTTTTCTTGCTTGAACAAACTAACAATGGCAGAAAACGGAGAGGAAAGATTAAAAGCAGTGGCGGGCGTCACTACTAACCTCTGAAGCACCATCAACAAGTTAATAGAGATGACGAGGAGAACGTGTGATGTTTGGCTTAAAGTATGCATCTTTTTACATATACTGCCTCACATTTTGCTCATGTCTCGACGATTTGAGATGTTTAATATGATTATTTGTGCTAATTTATGGTATTTCTATGTGTAGGGATCATACGGATGCAATTTGGGACGAAAAGGCGCGAATTGGAGCGAAATCGGGACAAAAGAAAAAAAGTGAAATTTGAGGGTCACAGCCAGCGTGGGGCGCTGGTTGTGGCGCAATTTACAGCATGTTTAAAGTTTGAGCGCCAGGGCCAGCGCCCCACGCTGCCCTGGATGCTCAAGACGGAAAGTGGCCTTTTTCGACTAGGAATCGGTTATTTCGACCCCTAGACGCCCCCAGCTCATATAAAAGCCAACATAAACCTATTTTGAAGGAGGGAACGTGACTTTAGAGGAGAACAAAAGTATGAAACACTCGGAAGGACGTTTTTTAGAGGAAAACACGAGCACAGAGCCGTCGTGGAGGCCGAGTTTCATCTTTTCTTCTACCAAACTTAGTAATTCTTATGTTTCTTTGTATGATTTGTTGTTTTGCTACCATGTCTATGTGGAGCTAAACTTCACGTTCTAGGGTTGTGGTTCTTTCATGACTATTGTTATTCGGATATTGATTTTGATTTCTTAGTTTATCGCATGGGTTTATTTATTTAATCTTGCACTTAATTATTTAATTGCTTGATCACCAATTGAATACTATCTACGTATCTAGAATTGAACTTGAAAGTGGGAATTCTAGATTGCATATTGGATTGAGTAGAGCAAGTTCTTGAACATGGGCATCGAGGAACGGGATAGACATATACCTAATTGCCTTGCTTGGTTAATTTACAGAAATTATAAATGTGTTCTTGTTAGTCTAATTCCATAGACATATAGGCGTTAGGTTAGCTTGAATAGGCGAGTAAGAACTCGACATATTCTTATGAGCAATATTAATCCTGTCAACCAATAAACCAGATAAATTAATTAGTCAATTCAATTGAAGAATACAATATGATTGTTAGATAGCCCATAAGCCTAGATCGTTTTCATCGCATTGATAACATAAAAAATTTCTCTTCCTTTGTTCAGAGTTCGCCATTTATTTTTCTTTATTTTAATTAGTTTAATATCAAATACTTCTAGGTTTAATTCTTGTTAGATAATTAGGATAGTCTAATAGTTAATCATAAATTTTCGTGGGTTCGACATCCAACTTTTAGTCACTTTATTACTTGATGACCGTGTATACTTGCATGTGCGTTTGGCCGCAACAAGTTTTTGGCGTCGTTGCCGGGGACTTAGAAATTAGCTATTTTTCTTGATTAGACAGTTTTTTTTATCTATTCATGTTTTTCTGATTTAGTTTAGTTAGTATTTTTTTATTATTTATTTTAACATGGCATCTTGGAATGAAAATTATTCGAATGATGGTTATTCTTATTTTGATGATCCTTGTCTATATTGTGGAGGACCCCATTGGTGGAAAAATTATCAAAATGTTCCCGGGAGTGAGTTGTGCGCACAATATCAATTCTTTGAGTGGAATATTTGTAATATGTGTGGTGGTCAAGATGGCCATTGGGATGGTTGTCCTAATTCTTTTCATCCTTCTTTAAGCCCTTATTATGATCTTTCTAATGTTGTTTGTGAGTTTGATAGGGGCAATGAAGTGCAAGATATGGAACCTGATACATATATTAGGGATATTTTGAGGCAAGTAGCAGAGCAACAGGATGAACTCAAAAAAGATATGAAAAGAACGAGGGAAACAATCACAAGAATGAAGGCCAATATGGAAGAATTGAATGAAGAGAGTGAGTTCCAACAAGAGGAAAATTTCGAAGAAGTGGAGATTTTGAGCCAAACATGGCTAGTGGAACAAGCTGAAAGATTGGAAATATATGAGGCTCAACGTGAAGAAATTACTGATGGGATGAGATACTTAATAGTACTTAATGAAACTATATTAACTAAGAGCTAACTAAAACTGGGTTGTAAACAATAATGAGAAGGATCTAAGGTTATGATTTCCCCTATTGATGGAATCCCTTCCTACTATGTTTCATATAAATTTGTCTAATCTTCTATATCGATCATGAGCACTCTTACTACCGTAAATCTCTCGCGAGTAATTATGATAATTTACTAGACATACTCTCCCGAGTTACGCAAGCTGGCTTTAATTACAGCTCACTTAGATCGCACCCAAGTTTTCGTTATCCCTAATCCCACCTTTAAACCCTTGGTTATTGATTCCTCACATACGTCGGGAGTAATGTTGTTCAACAACTACCTAAATATGCACTCTCTCCCGAGTAATACATACTAAATAGGCACAGCTAATTGAGGATCCTTTCAATTAACTATAACAAGAACGTAGTTGAACAAAAAGAGATTAAACTTTGGCAAATCTATATTAACATAGCAAGAATTTCATCCTTCAATAATGATAAAAGTAAGAAGAATGAAAAACTCTAATGGTGTCTTGATCTTCTCACACTTGTTCTTGCCTCCAATTAAGTCTAAAAACAAGTTTTTTTTTAACTTGGGCGAGTTTGTTGAGTTATATAGGGTTAGGATAAGTTTCCCACGATTTACACTTTGACCCCTGGACTTTCTTGGCAGTCTCCAAATCGACCGCGGTCGCGGGCCAACTGCAGTCCAACCGCGGTCGTTTTAGACAATTATGTTTCTCGCTTCCTTCCACCGCGTTCTAGCCGCGGCCCGACCGCTGTCGCTGTGTAATGTTGCCCAGTTTTTCTTCGCCTTTTCTTGCTCGTTTTCATCCGGGCGCTTCTCGATTGGCCTTGTATCTACATATTTGACCCCAAAACACTCTATATCATCCTCCTAACTAGGAGTAGCTCCTGCAACGCATAAAAACTTCAATTAGAGCATTTTTGTTATCATTTAGCACTTAAGAAATCAATAAAGTATGGTTATTTTAGGGCATAAATAGTACTTACATTGAATAATATAGGCTACTATCAACACCCCACACTTAAACCGTTGCTAGTCCTCGAGCAACAAAACCACACTCTACAGGCCTAATCATCACTGGGTAACTTCCCTACTCTTCATACCAAGAATAATTCATATGGGTAGACTACCTCAGCGTAACATCCACACCTCAAGAGTGGACTCTTTTTCTAGCCATGGAATGTCCCTAACCGACTCTCCTACTCTCAGTCAGAGGTCCAGAATTACCTTCCTTTCACGAGTTAAGTGTCTACTCACCACAAAGAGACTTTAGTCATAGTCACTATAATTCACACACTGAGGCTTCAAACAAGTAAGATTTCACTCACCCTCAGAAAGAAATTCTCATGCCACAGAAAATGCACCATAAGCTTGCTCGTAGTGTAATACTCGACTAATCGAGCTCCTTTGGTCTAGAATCAAGTAGGACTTTATTTGGTTGTAATGTAGGACTTCATCCGCCACAACCTGTTCTTTCCCAACTGTGATTTTTCCAGCCCTGAATGGGGCTTTTATTGGCAACTTCCCATCTACTATGGGATTTTCCAGAACTCGTGAAGCACGATACAGCCTGGTGAACAGGGAAGGGAAGTAAAACCCTTTTCTTGTCTCCGTGGAGCGAATAAACATTTCATCCTGAATGAGCCGGGCCACGTCAAAATCGTGGTGGTTTACGAAACACCAAATTGCTGTTGCTCTTGGCGCATTAACATATGTAGTATTGCTGGATGGAAGCAACCAACTGTTCATGATCGTTAGCCAACACTTAGCTTCCCAAGTGAGAGATTGGGAGTTTAGGGTCATTCGAGGCTTGAGCCAAATTGGATCCCAGCCCGCGACACAGATTGTTTGAACAATTAGGTTCCATGTGACAGGTGGCCTCTGATAATCTTGGTAATAATATGTCTCCCCAGTGAAGATCGGCAGCCTGTACACTCGGCGGATGGCCTCAAGAGACACATTCACCAGGGTGTTTCGTACCGTGACAACCCTATCAACATAGTCCGGGCAATTAGCATAGAATTCCCGCACCATCATTACATTGCCCACTTCTGGCTCCTCAAAGAAGATGTCCAGTTGATGTCTCCTCAATTCTTCGTAAATATGTGGGCATTCAACGCTCAAGCAAGCCCTGTCAATGTGCACTTCAGGCACCGACTTCTTGGATGACTTTGCATTGAATCTATCTTGAGCCTCCTTGGAGACAAACCGGGTGCTGTCGAACTAGCTCACGCTCGCCTGAGCTCGAGCTCTAGACGAACCTCCTGGCCCATTGGCGGAGGAACCCGTGGCACATCTCTTGCGTGATTGATGCATTATACCTAACAAAACAAAGGTTACTATTAGTGAGGGTTTGAGTTGTGTGAACCCCGGGTGGTTACTCAGACTTCACCACCATCATGGTCAAATTAGCAATTACAGCTCAATGGGGCAATTTCACAAGCACCTAGTGTGCATGGAACTATGATTTAATACAATTATCCCATGGAAGTACAAACCCTCCCCCAAATAAACCACAATCACTACACATACCAACTAAAAAGAAGAAAAGAAACCAAATATTTTACTCTAAATACTATAACAAATCTATAATTACAATTGCAAAAGAAAAGAAAAGAAAGAAGAGGAGAGAAAGATAGCATGACATACCTGGGACTTGTAGAGTTGAGAGAGGGGAGAAAATTGGAGTGGAAGGGAGGTTGGGGAGTAGGGTATTCGGATGTGGGGTGTTTGGAAGAGAGGAGGTGTTTTTGTGAGAGAGAGGAAGAAGAAGAAGAGGCGTGGGGAGGGGTTTAGAGAGTTAGAGTAGGAGGGGGATTGTTGGAAGTTGGGGGGAGGGGGGGGTGGGGGGGGGGGGGGGGGGGGGGGGGGGGTTAGGTTTTAGTTTTTAATAGGTTTAGAAGAGAAAAAGGAAAAAATAAAATAAAATAAAAAATTACAACTTACCTGTGCGTCGGGCAGAATAGAGGCGTTTCACCGCGCCCCGACCGCGATCGCGATGGACAAAAAATAGAATGTGTGCATTCCACCGCGTCCCAACCGTGGTCGCGGTGGACAAAAACAGAATGCACGGGTATCACCGCGCCCGGACCGCGGTCGCGGTGACGAACCTCCGAATGTTTTTAGTTTTTATCAAGTTTTTACCTTTCCGGAGTTGGTTCTTGACCCCGACTTCTCCAAATATGCACCAATCTTGCCTTGTACACTAATAAATGGGTTAGTATCATACACATCAAGTACAACAACAAATCAAAAGGAAAACAAAAGAAAACATGGGTTGCCTCCCATGAAGCGCTTGATTTAACGTCACGGCATGACGAGTACAACAATTCAATGGGTTGCCTCCCATGCAGCGCCTGATTTAACGTCAAGGCACGACACAGATGAGCACAATTAAGGTTCGCTCGACCTCTGGGCTCAGTCAAATGGATCACTGACACTTCCTTGGCTTCATCCATGCCCACATATGGTTTCAATCTGTGTCCGTTGACTCTAAATGTGTGAGAGTCTTTCTCAGAGGCAATCTCTATAGCACCTGAAGGGAGCACTTCAACCACACAAAATGGTCCAGACCATCGTAACTTGAGTTTACCCGAAAATATCCTTAGTCTTGAATTGTAAAGCAACACTATATCTCCAGGTTTGAAATTCCGCTCAATAATGCTCTTGTCGTGCAACCTCTTCATTCTTTCTTTGTATAACCTGGTGCTCTCAAAAGCAAGGTAGAGGAACTCATCCAGTTCATATAATTCCATAACTCTATTTGTCCTCGCAGCCTCCATGTCTAGATTCAGCTGTCTTAGTGCCCACCAAGCTCTATGTTCTAACTCTACTGGCAAATGACTTTCCAAACACCAACTTGTATGGTGACATGCCAATTGGTGTTTTGAAGGCAGTTCTATAGGCCCAGAGTGCGTCATCTAACTTTTTAGCCCAATCTGTTCTTGTGGCATTCACAATTTTGGTCAACACACTCTTTATCTCCCTATTTGACACTTCGACCTGCCCACTGGTCTGAGGATGGTATGGAGTTTCCACCTTGTGGCGTACATCATACTTCTCCAGCAATTTCGCGAAGGCTCGATTGCAGAAATGAGTGCCTCCATCACTGATTATGGCCCTCGGGGTGCCGAAACGGGTGAATATATTCTTCTTCAAAAACCCAATCACCACCCTTGCATCATTGGTGGGGAGTGTTGCAGCTTCCACCCATTTGGACACATAATCTACAACAACAAGTATGTATTTATTGCCATAGGAACTAACGAAGGGACCCATGAAGTCTATTCCCCAAACATCGAACACTTCAGCCTCCTGAATTGGGTTCATGGGCATCTCATGGCGACGGGAAATGTTCCCGGTTCGCTGGAATTCATCACAACCTTTGACCCATAGATGTGCATCCTTAAACACAGTTGGCTAGTAGAAACCTACTTCTAGCACTTTCGCGGCCGTCCTGACCCCTCCAAAATGTCGGCCATATGCCGATGCGTGACATGCCTGCAAAACAGAAGATTGATCTATCTCGGGGACACCCCTACGGATCGTATTGTCAACACAAATCCGAAACAGGTAAAGTTCATCCCAGTAATACATGCGAAAATCACGGTAAAACTTTTTCTTTTGCACAGAGGAAAGGCCATAGGGAACTATACCGCTTGCCAGGTAATTTGCAATGTCTGCATACCACGGCACTTCCTTAAGGCTTGTGGCGAGTAGCTGCTCGTCTGGAAAGGTTTCCAGAATATCCTCTACCTCAACTGCTTTGTCAGCTCCTTCCGGTCGCGATAAGTGATCAACGACTTGATTTTCCGTGCCCTTATGGTCACGAATTTCCAAGTCGAACTCTTGCAGCAGCAGCACCCAATGAATCAGGCGCGGTTTGGACTCTTTATTTTTGATCAGGTACCTGAGGGCAGCATGATCAGTATAGACAATTACCTTAGAGCCAATCAGGTACGATCTGAACTTGTCAAACGCGAACACTACAACCAGCATCTCTTTTTCAGTCACAGTGTAGTTAGTTGGGCTCCACTCAACGTTCTACTTGCGTAGTAAATTGGGTGCATTATTTTATCTTTCCACTGTCCTAGCACTGCTCCCACTTCATAGTCACTTGTGTCACACATTATCTCGAATGGTTGCTCCCAGTCGGAGGCAACAATGATGGGTGTTGTGACTAGCCTCTTCTTCAATTCCTCGAATGTTACCCTGCAATCATCAGAAAACACAAAGGGGTGATCTTTTTCTAGCAATTTACACAGAGGGTTAGCAATTTTGGAAAAGTCCTTTATGAATCTCCGGTAAAAACCATCATGCCCGAGGAAGCTCCTAATTGCTTTGACGGATGTGGGCGGTGGAAGCTTTGCTATCACATCAACTTTTGCACGATCCACCTCAATGCCTTTGCTTGATATCAAGTTTCCCAAGACTATACCCTCTTGTACCATGAAATGGCACTTTTCCCAATTAAGTACCACGTTAGTCTCGATGTACCTTTTCAACACTCTAGTTAGATTCTTAAGGCACTCATCGAATGAATTTCCCACTACTGAGAAATCATCCATGAACACCTCCATTATGTCTTCTACCATGTTTGTGAATATGGCCATCATGCACCTTTGGAATGTGGCAGGTGCGTTGCATAGGCCAAAGGGCATCCTCCGAAAAGCAAAAATCCCATAAGGGCATGTGAATGAGGTCTTCTCTCTGTCCTCTGGTGCGATGGAGATCTTATTGTAACCTGAGTAACCATCCAGTAAACAGAAGTGGGACCTCCCTGCCAGTCTGTCAAGAATCTGATCAATGAAGGGAAGTGGGAAGTGGTCTTTCCAGTTTCCAAGTTTAATTTCCTGTAATCCATGCAAATTCTCCAGCCTGTGACGGTTCGTGTAGAGATCAGTTCATTTTTATCATTTTTCACCACCGTCAATCCACCCTTCTTAGGAACACATTGCACTGGGCTAACCCAGTTGCCTTCAGATATGGGGAAGATGATTCCCGCATCTAACCACTTAATGATTTCTTTCTTCACCACTTCCTTCATATTGGGGTTCAACCTTCTTTGGTGTTCTCTAGAAGGTTTGTGCCCATATTCCAGCAGAATTTTATGCATACAAAATGCCGGGATGATCCCCTTAATATCTTCCATGGTCCACCCGATATCTGTCTTGCAATCTATCAGTACCTGCAAAAGTTGTTCTGCCTGCACATCTAACAAACTAGATGAGATAATAACAGGTAATGTGGAGCTAGGTCCTAAGAATGCATACCTGAGATGGGCGGGCAGTGGCTTCAACTTCAGCTGCGGTGGTTCTTCTATGGATGGTTTGGCTGGAGGAGTTTCCTTTTTTTCTAAGTGCAAGGGCGCAAATTCAAGTGGTCTCTTCCAAAAACATTTGCCTTCAAGATCAAGCACCCATTCCGCCAATTCTTCACTATTAGCCTCATCTAAGTTCATGAATCAAGAGGATCCTCAATGTTCAAGGTCTCATCATCCTCTTCCAGGATCGCATCCACGACATCAATTAAAGAACAATTGGTGAATTCACTTGGTCGCCTCATAGATTTTTGCACGTTGAATGTTATCTCCTCATCAGTTAACCTGATCTTGAGCTCTCCAGTTTTGCAGTCAATTAGAGCTCGCCCTGTGGCCAAGAATGGCCTTCCCAAAATTATAGGAATTTCTTCATCCACCCTACCAACCAGAATTACAAAATCTACAGGGAACATAAATTTCCCTACCTGCACCAACACGTCATCAAGAATACTTGAGGGCCTCTTTACAGTCCTGTCATCCAGCTGCAACAACATAGATGTGGGTCTAGCTCTTCCAATCCCAAGCCTTTTATAGATAGCCAGGGGCATAATATTTATGCTAGCCCCCAAATCACATAGTGACTTGGTAAAAGCAAAGTTACCTATGGTGCAAGGAATTGTGAAACTCCCCGAGTCAGTCAATTTTTCAGCAACGGGTCTTGTTACAACAACACTGCAGGTCTGAGTTAAAGTCATTGTGGCCAAGTCTTGGAAGTCGAACTTGCGGGACATCAAGTCCTTCATCATTTTTGCATAACTAGGCATCTCCTTTAAAGCATCAATCAATGGAATATTTACCTGAATTTGTTTCAACATTTCCAAGAACTTCTTGTATTGCTGATCTTTTTGGTATTTGGCCAGCCTCTGTGGGAATGGTGATGGAGGTCGCTTCTTCCCAGTGATTTGGGTTTTCTCTTTCTCAGGCACTGCCTCCACTACCGGTTCCTGTGCTGTCTCGGCTTCTTCCTCAACCTCATTCTGTTTGTTGGCATCTTCCTGGGCAGGATACAGTGTCACCTCAGTCAATCCTACTGAATCATCTAGCTCAATGGGCACTGGTATAAGTGTCTCAACAGGTCTGCTCTCTCGAGCCCTCTCTTGCTCCAAATCTAGGTCTCTACCATTACGTAGAATCACTGCCATCAGCTGCTTCAGGCCTTGATCTTTCGGATTTACCTGAGTGTCTACAGGTAATGTCCCATGAGGACAATTATTCAGCGACATCGAAATCCGACCCATTTGAACCTCAATATTCTTTATAGCTGACTCGTGTGCATCTACTCTTTCACTTATTTTTGCATTAGACCCAATCACCCTGCTGCATCATTGCCTCGAGCCTAGAAAACTCGTCTTCATATCTCCCATTATGTTGCTGTTGAGGTGGATGATAACCTTGTTGTTGATTCTGGTTGTTGTACCCCTGTTACCTTTGGTAAGGTTCCATATTACCTTGTGGTCGCATGGCCCCCATATTTCCGTTATTATGCTACTGCGGGACTGGCATGTATTGCTGATTCTGCTGACCCCAATTCTGACCACCCGGTATTTGTCCCCCATAGTTGGACACATAATTCATGTTCTCAGGATAATGTTGGTGATCATGTCCCTCAGCACTCCATGGTCCACCAATTGGCTGACTAATGCAAGATGTACATAAGCCCCCATTGGTTGTATCAACTATGTGCACTTGCTGTTTCTGACCGGACTCTTCCACCTTTTTAGTAAGGATGCTCATTTGTGTCATTAATGTGGCCATATTTTCAACAAGAGAGTTGGATGGATCTATTGCCACTGAGTGGACCACTGGAGTGATGGGAGCATTTCTGGTTGTCCATCCCGAATTTTGGGCCATCTTGTCTAGCAGGATCTTGCTCTCTCTCTGAATGTTTTACTCAAGAATGCTCCACCAGCTAAAGCATCAACATTAGCGTTCACATTATCCGCCAGACCCATGTAAACTCTCTGCCCCAACATCTGCTCAGGAATACCATGGTGTGGACATGCAACCAACATCCCTTTAAATCTTTCCCACGTCTCTTGCAATGTTTATGTTGGTTTCTATCTGAAGCTTAAGATCTCATCAATTTGTTGAGCAATATTGTTGGGTGGATGAAATTTTTTCACAAATTGCTTGACCAAATCCTCCCAAGTAGTGATGGAATTGATGGGGAGTGAATTTAGCCAAGTCTGGGTTGCTCCTGTCATAGAGAATGGAAACAACAGCAGCTTTATTGCTTTCAGAGTCACATTATGCTGTCTTTGTGTTTGGCAGATTGACAAGAAGTTCTTCAAGTGTTGTTGGGGATCTTCAATGTATGACCCCGAGAATAGTCCCTTGTTTTGCAACAAATGCAGCATATTGTTTGTGATTTGGAATGAATCTTCCTGTATCTGCGGGACTACAATCGTTGTGGCCAAGTTGTCCGCCGTGGGTTGTGCCCAATCATATAAAGCAGCCTCTAACACAAGAGGCTCCACCACCTGCTCATTTTGGTCCTCCACGTCATCCCCATTATTTCTGTTGTTCACCATATCTGCCATGTCTGGTTCAAGTTGTCCAGTTGAGTTTTGTTGTTTGCTTTTCCGGTTTGCCCGATTCAAGGCCTTGAAAACTTTCTCAGGATCTGATAATGCTTCAAACACTTCACCAGTTCTCGATGCGTTTCTAGGCATGCACCTGTAACAACCAAGTTCGCAAACGTTACAATTTCAATGTATTAGATTGAAAGTGAAGAAAATTGACAACACAAAGAATTTTTTTCACTTCTTTCAACTGTAATTGATAACACCATTAATTCCCCGACAATGACGCCAAAATTTGATCACTCCCAACTATGCCTTATAAAAAGAACAAAGCGGTCGTTGCAAATATAATCCGGATATTAAGTCCAGAGTCGAATCCCACATGGAATTAACCTACCAATTACTGTTGTCAGACTCACTCAATTCCACGTAATCAACTTCCAAGATATTTTAGATAAAAATTATTTAGTTTTCTACTCACTAGTAAATAATGAAACTATATTAACTAAGAGCTAACTAAAACTGGGTTGTAAACAATAATGAGAAGGATCTAAGGTTATGATTTCCCCTATTGATGGAATCCCTTCCTGCTATGTTTCATATAAATTTTCCTAATCTTCTCTATCGATCATGAGCACTCTTACTATCGTAAATCTATCCCGAGTAATTACGACAATTTACTAGACATACTCTCCCGAGTTACGCTAGCTGGCTTTAATTACAGCTCACTTAGATCACACCTAATGTTTCGTTATCCCTAATCTCACCTTTAAACCCTTGGTTATTGATTC
The DNA here is from genome assembly GCA_005239495.1 of Nicotiana undulata. NCBI lineage: Eukaryota > Viridiplantae > Streptophyta > Magnoliopsida > Solanales > Solanaceae > Nicotiana > Nicotiana undulata. The sequence continues at coordinate 31,545 of MDKH01216555.1, read as the reverse complement.
CTCACATATGTCGGGAGTGATGTTGTTCAACAACTACCTAAATATGCACTCTCTCCCGAGTAATACATACTAAATAGGCACAGCTAATTGATGATCCTTTTAATTAACTACAACAAAAACGTAGTTGAACAAATAGAGATTAAACTTTGGCAAATCTATATTAACATAGCAAGAATTTCATCCTTCAAGAGGTTCCATCAAAACCTTAGACTAAATATTTAGCTACTCATAATAAAACAAAATAAAGGCATAAAATAATTCATGATTCACAAAATAATGATAAAAGTAAGAAGAATGAAAAACTCTAATGGTGTCTTGATCTTCTCACACTTGTTCTTGCCTCCAATTAAGTCTAAAAACAAGCTTTTTAAAAAAAACTTGGACGAGTTTGTTGAGTTTATATAGGGTTAGGATAAGTTTCCCACGATTTACACTTTGACCCCTAGACTTTCTTGGAAGTCTCCAGATCGACCGCGGTCGCGGGCCAACTGCGGTCCGACCGCGGTCGTTTTAGACAATTTTGTTTCTCGCTTCCTTCCACCGCGTTCTAGCCGCGGCCCGACCGCGGTCGCAGTGGAATGTTGCCCAGTTTTTCTTCGCCTTTTCTTGCTCGTTTTCATACGGGCGCTTCTCGATTGGCCTTGTATCTACATATTTGACCCCAAAACACTCTATATCATCCTCCTAACTCGGAGTAGCTCCTGCAACGCATAAAAACCTCAATTAAAGCATTTTGTTATCGTTTAGCACTTAAAATATCAATAAAGTATGGTTATTTTAGAGAATAAATAGTACCTACATTACATAATATAGGCTACTATCACTTAATATCTTCTGGCTCCGTGAATACTTGCATTGTTTGAGAATCGGAATGGGACCGTCCTTAGTGAGTCATGTGCAATGTGTGGTGAGATTTTTTGTGTAGTCCATGTCATTGTACTTGTGCCTAGAACTTGCCCGGTATGTGAGTTGAAGCAAAAATTGAGGTGATGCTCGGTTTGAAAAATAATTTTAGGCTTTCTTTGATCTTTTTGAGCTTATTTCTTATCATAAATAAAATGTATTCCTAGTTAACCATTTTGAGCCTATTGACTTTTATTTGGTACCCACATTACAAGCATATACCCTTTTTATTTTTAATTGACATTGTTTTTATCCTTTTACCTCTTCAAGCACTGTAATTGTGAGATGAGCGCTAAAAGAAGTAAGAAGAAACTAAGTGTGGAGTGGATTTTGAGTGGAACCAATGAAAGGAAGAAATGTGCACTTGTTTTGTAAAAGAATATGCCACTAGTGGAAATTGCAAAAAAGAAAGAAAAAAAAAAGAAGAAAAATCTGGGGAAAAAAGAGCAGGAAAAATATAGGTAAATAAATTGTTATTTTGTTCTTGCTAGTGGGTATGAATTAAAGTAGTGCTTAAAGAATAAGGGAACGTTTTTGGAGGTGATATTATTTGTGAAATTGAAGTGGTGTTGAAGAATTTGCGCTTAAGTTATTTGGTGATGTGTTAAAGTGCTTAGGAGGGTAAACCACTATTCCTATATATATCCTACCCATCCCTTAGCCCACGTTACAACCATGAAAAAATCCTAATTGATTTTAGATTGAGAAATCCTACATTAGTAGGGATTTACATTAAGGGCAAGCCTATGGTACCAATTACATGCATGTGACTTCTTTTGTGAGAGTGAGCGATTATTTTTATATATGTGAGCATGAGATTCGAATGTGTGGATTGATTTTAATCTCTTTGATTTTGTTGTGAGGTCACATGGCTACACGAGGGATAGGTAACATTATTAGCTTTCTCTATGATGTTGGGTGTTCAAGCCACGAGTAAATTGTGACATTGAGTCGGTTTGTGAGACTAGGATTGTTATGAGCATGTTGTCTTTGTTTGAATATTTTTGAAGTATGGCATAAGTTAAACTGTTAAAGGGAAGTGTGTGGTGATTGTATTGTTTCTTTCAACCATGTTCATTGGTGTAGAGTGCTAAAAAATAATGTTATTTGTTGGTTGACTCGAGGACGAGCAACGTTTAAGTGTGGGGTGTTGATGTTTGGCTTAAAGTATGCATATTTTTACATATATTGCCTCACGATTTGAGATGTTTAATATGATTATTTGTGCTAATTTATGGTATTTCTATGTGTAGGGATCATTCGGATGCAATTTGGGAGGAAAGGGCGCGAATTGGAGCGAAATCGGGACAAAAAGAGAAAAAGTGAAATTTGAGGGCCACAGCCAGCGTGGGGCGCTGGCTATGGTGCAATTTACAGGATGTTTAAAGTTTGAGCTCCAAGGCCAGCGCCCCACGCCGCCCTGGACGCTCAAGATGAAAAGTGGCCTTTTCCGACTAGGACTCAGTTATTTCGACCCCTAGACGCCCCCAACTCATATAAAAGCCAACCTAAACCTATTTTGAAGGGGGGGGGGGGGGGACGTGACTTTAGAGGAGAACAAAAGTACGAAACACTCGGAAGGACGTTTTTGAGAGGAAAACACAAGCACAGAATCGCCGTGGAGGCCGAGTTTCATCTTTTCTTCTACCAAACTTAGTAATTCTTATGTTTCTTTGTACGATTTGTTGTTTTGCTACCATGTCTATGTGGAGCTAAACTTCACGTTCTAGGGTTGTGGTTCTTTCATGACTATTGTTATTCGGATATTGATTTTGATTTCTTAGTTTATCGCATGGGTTTATTTGTTCAATCTTGCGCTTAATTATTTAATTGCTTGATCACCAATTGAATAATATCTACGAATCTAGAATTAAACTTGAAAGTGGGAATTCTAGATTGCATATTGGATTGAGTAGAGCAAGTTCTTGAACCTGGGCATCGAGGAACGGATTCGCGGTTAGGATAGACATATACCTAATTGCCTTGCTTGGTTAATTTACAGGAATTATAAATGTGTTCTTGTTAGTCTAATTCCATATACATATAGGCGTTAGGTTAGCTTGAATAGACGAGTAAGAACTCGACAGATTCTTATGAGCAATATTAATCCTGTCAACCAATAAACCAGATAAATTAATTAGTATATTCAATTGAAGAATACAATATGATTGTTAGATAGCACATAACCCTAGATCGTGTTCATCGCATTGATAACATAAAAATTTGCTCTTCCTTTGTTCAGAGTTCTCCATTTATTTTCCTTTATTTTAATTAGTTTAAAATCAAATACTTCTAGGTTTAATTCTTGTTAGATAATTAGGATAGTCTAATAGTTAATCACAAGTCTTCGTGGGTTCGACATCCAACTTTTAGTCACTTTATTACATGATGACCGTGTATACTTGCGTGTGCGTTTGGATGCAACAATGTGACACCAAACGCCTCACCTAGCGAAGTGACTCACCACCACTACCCCTCATAGGAGCGTTACCACTTCTCATGGGAAAGGACCCTCTACATCCGCGACGGAGGAAGCACCGCCAGCAGTGAAAATATTATTGGAGGCGTGGCTGACAAGTACTCTAAACAAAATACTCGACAAACCCACTCAAGGGGCAAGTAGAAACACTACACAAGTCTACATCACAACTATTATCAACGAGCAACATGCCCCTCCCCCAACAGGTATCACTCACACTGTTGATGATGCTAGTAACGATGCCCTCGCTACTATTCTGAGGAAAATGGAAGATATGGAACGAGAATAAAGCACTCCGCGACCAAATGAGGGAACACCAAGAGAGGGTTGATAAGATACCAGGCGCCCCAAAACTACTGCCAAAGCGGGACGTCAGCCGGTTCGTGGAACAGTCGTACAGCGATGAGGCGACACCACATGCCATACCCAAAAACTTCAAGATGCCACCATATTTAAAAATATATGATGGCACAACGGACCCTGAAGACCACGTCATCTATTACATCACGGTGGTAAAGGGCAATGACCTCACAAAAGAACAAGTGTCGTCGGTACTGCTGAAGAAGTTTGGCGAAACCCTAACAGGGGGAGACCTAACATGGTACTCACAATTACCAGCACGTTCCATAGAAACATTCGAGTAAATGGCCAACAAGTTCGTCACCGCCCATGTCGGGGCCAAGAAATCAGAAGCCAGGGTGAATGACATATTCGCCATTAAACAATCGCCCGACGAAGGACTCAGGGACTTCCTCGCCCGGTTCAACTGAGTGAGAATGAGCCTTCCAAACGTGTCAGAGGGAATGGTTGTAGCGGCTTTCTAGAATGGGTTAAACAGGAGCGGGTCGAGGACAACTAGAAAACTATTGAGCAGACTCATGAAATATCCCCCACTACCTGGGAGGAAATACATAACGCCTACTGCACCGAGGTGAGAGCAGACGAGGACAACCTTAACGGACCAACCCAGCAGTTGACGTCGGTCCAGATGGATTCAAGGAAAGATCGTTGAAACGTCAGCCGAAGGGACCATGTAGGTACACGCATCAATCACGACAGGCACCAGTCGTACACCAAAACGACTGTCCTATCACCCCCTTCCCCGCCATGTCGACGACCCATCCAGGTCACAGACATGGACTCACCGAAATGAAAGAGGTATTCCTCCACTGTTATCTGCTCATAAGTTTTGTGTTTCTCCTTCAGAAATAGTCTACGCCCTAGAGAAGCTCGGCCCCAAGGTGAAATGTCCGCAAAATATGAAGTCTGACCCAAACACCAAAAAGTCGAATACCCTCTGCGAATTCTGTCAGGAACGAGGCCATAAGACCGAGGCCTGTATCGCCTTGCGGCAAGAGGTAGTAAACATTCTCCACCAAGGACATCTGAGGGAGCTAATGAGCGACAGAGGAAGAGCCAATTTCGCCCGTGGGTGGGAACAAAATCAGGGCATCCCAAAGCCTCCCTCCCCAGCTCGCACTATCCAAATGATCATCGACGGAGGCGATGACGCGACAATCAATCACGTGAAATTCACCACCACCCACAAGTTGAAGCGGTCAATCACCCATGAACGGTATGACGACCTCGAAGAAAGTATCATCTTTGATAGGTCGGATACCCACGGTTTGGACTTTCCTCACTATGATGCTCTTGTCATTACTTTACGAATTTCAGATACTGATGTAAAAAGGATCATGGTAGACGACGAAAGCGGTGCATGTATTATCCACCCTAGAGTTCTCACACAAATGAGACTCGAGGATAAGATAGTACCACACTGCATAACACTAACATGTTTTAACAATGCAGTTGAACAGACCTCCGGCGAGATCAGCTTGCCCGTTTTGGCCAGGGGCATCACCCTGGAAACAACATTCCACGTCATGAATAAAGATACAACCTACAACGCCATTAAAGGATGACCTGGATACACGCCATGAGGGCCATCTCGTCCAGCATGTATCAGGTCATCAAGTTTCCCACCCCATATGGAGTGTTCGAAATCTACGGCGAACAACGCACCACCCAGGAATGCTATCGCATCGCCCAAGACTGCACATACACTCAATAGTTGAAAGGCGAAGGCGTAGAAGCATAGCAATTAGCGAAGGCGGGGTCAGGTGGTGACGTCATTAAAGACCCCGACGACGTGGAAGCCACAGGTTCAATGGTAGATGATCTCGATCCCGTACAATTGGATAAAAGCGACCGTAACAAAAAAAGCCTACATAGGCCACAAACTCCCAGAAACAGGTAAATTCCATAAATTTCTAACTGACAATGCAGACTTGTTTGCCTTCTCCCACGCAGATATGCTAGGAATCCCGAAGGAAATTGCAACACATAAGCTGAATGTCGGCCCACTCTACCCACCGGTACGGCAAATCATAAGAAAATTCAATGCTGTAATAAATGATGCCATCCGTGAAGAGGAAGAAACATTGCTCGCCAATGGTTCTATTAGGGAGTCACAATACCCCTAATGGATCGCCAACGTGGTCATGGTGAAAAAGAAAAATGATAAATGGCGCATGTGTGTGGACTTCACGGATCTAAACAAGGCCTGCCCGAAAGATTCATTTTCGTTGCCTCACATTGATCAGCTCATCAACGCAACATCGGGGCACAAATTGTTACGTTTCTTGGACGCCTACTCAAGTTACAACAAAATCCTTATAGAGGAGGAGGACCAGAAAAAAACCACTTTCATCACCCACCAAGGGACGTACTGCTACAGAGTCATGCCATTTGGACTGAAAAATGCAGGGGCAACATATAAGAGGCTAGTAACCAAGATGTTCAAAGAGCAACTCAACAAAATGATGGAAGTGTATATAGACGACATGTTGGTCAAGTCAAAAAGAAAATAGGACCACATTGACCACCTGAGGGAAGCCTTCGACATACTTAGGCGATACAACATGGAGCTGAACCCCAAGAAATGCGCCTTTGGAGTGACCTCGAGAAAGTTTCTCGGCTTTTTGGTGTCGCAGAGAGGCATTGAGAATAACCCCGACCAAATCAAGGCTATAAAGGGAATACATGAAAATTTGACCTGCAAGAAGCAAGTGCAAAAGCTGACTGGACGAATAACGGCCATGTCGAGGTCCATCTCACGATCCTCCGATAGGTGCCATAAATTTTCCGGCATACTCAATAAGGACAACGGACTCCAATGGAATGTCGAATGCATCGACGCACTATGAGAATTAAAAGCATGCATGTCCTCGCCCCCACTACTTGCCAAGGCGGAACCCGAAGAACGCCTCTTAATCTACCCAACCATGTCCGACGTTACGGTAAACGCAGTCTTAGTCCTTGAAAACAAAGGTACGCAATCTCCAATCTATTACATTAGCAAAACTTTGGTCAACGCCGAAACAAGATATCCCCACCTCAAAAAGCTGGCCCTGGCTTTGGTCGTAGCTTCACGGAAGCTCAAACCTTATTTCCAATGCCACCCCATCTCAATAGTCATAACTTTTCCCCTGAGGAGAATCCTACACAAACTCGAACTGTCGGGAAGGTTGGCTAAATGGCCATCGAGTTAAGAGATCATGATATAACATATCAGCCGCGAACAACAATAAAGTCGCAAGTACGCGTTGACTTCGTCGCCGACTTTAGCGCCAAAATAATGCCCGAAGTCAAGAGGGAAGCCTCTAAGACTTCCCCCGAGTCGCCCGACCTATGGATCCTATACACCGATGGCGCCTCTAACACGTCAGGCTCCGGACTGGAACTCGTACTCGAAGTTCCGACGGCCGAAGTAATTCGACCCATGCGGTGCCCTGATATGACTAACAATGAGGCCGAGTATGAGGCTGTGATTGTAGGATTAAAATTGGCCCTCAAATACGGATCACGGCGTGTCATCCTCCGCTGTGACTCACAACTCATCGTCAATCAAGTCATAGAAACTTTCCAAATCAAAGAACAAAGGCTACAAAAAATATCAGGCGGAGATTTGCAAGTTGCTGCCCGAGTTCGATGAATACCAACTCGACCAGATACCTCGAGCACAGAACATCGAGGAAGACAGCGTCGCCAAACTGGCGGCGGCTACCAAGAACATAAACAGAAAATAAAACGTAGCCACTCTCCTCTATTCATCAATAGACCAAATCAAGGTACGAACTATAAAAATGACTTGGGACTAGCGCAATCGTATTATCTCATGTTTGTAGGATGGAGTGCTCAATTATCTCATGTTTGTAGGATGGAGTGCTCTCACCTGATAAAAAAAGGCCAAGAAGCTTCAAATGCAGGCGGCCAGGTATAGCATCATCGACAGTGACTTGTACAAAAGAACATTTTTTGGTCCGCTGGCAAAATGCCTAGGACCAAACCAAACGAGACGCATCCTCGAAAAAGTACACGAAGGCCATTGTGGAGCCCACACCGAAAATTGAGCCCTCGTCAGATGCCTCATACGAGCAGGTTACTACTGGCCCACATGAAAAATGAGGTCGCCGACTTCGTCAGAAAGTGTAAGCAATGCCAAAATTACGCCCCCATGATTCACCAAGCATGCGAGCACCTCCACTCAGTCACCTCGCCTTGCCATTCATCAAATGGGGAATGGACATCGTCGGACCCCTCACAGCGGGACGAGGTAATGTACGATTTCTTTTGGTTTTAATTGACTATTTTTCCAAGTGGGTAGAAGCAGGTGCATTCGCCCAAATACGCGAATAAGAAGTTATCACATTCATATAGAGAAATATCATATGCTGTTTCGGCATCCCCAAAGAAATCAGTTGCGACAACGGACCCCATTTCACTGGAAAAAAGACCACCGAGTTCTTTGAGAAATGGCACATCAAGAGAATACTCTTCATGCCATATCATCCCACAGGCAACGGTCAGGCGGAATCCTCCAACAAAAAAATATTGAACATCATGAAAAAGAAGCTTGAGAACGCCAAAGGACTGTGGCCGGAACTACTACTAGAAGTGCTATGGACATATCGCACCACGCCAAAAACAAGCACACGAGAAACACCATACTCACTAGTCTATGGGACTGATGCAGTAATACCGGTCGAGGTCGGTGAACCAAGCCTAAGGTACTCAAACAAGAGCGGGCCATGCAACAACGAGAGCAGAAGGCAAGACCTCGACAAAGCCGAAGAGCGGAGAGACATGGCCTACATAAGAATGATATCTCAAAAATAACAGGCAGAACAGTACTACAACAAAAGAGCCAACGTCAGGCCGCACAAGGTCGGGGACAATGTACTCAAAGCCAAAACACAAGAAAGCAAAGACCCACGGGAAGGCAAACTGAGAACCAATTGGGACGGCCCGTACAAAATCAAAGCGGCAGTAATAAAAGGGTCATTCCAACTAGAAACAATGGAGGGGAAACTACTGCCAAACAATTGGAACGTCGCCCACCTCAAATACTTCAACTTCTGAAGATGGACGTCCCCCAAGTCGTACTATTTTTCCCTTACCCAAGTTTTATCCCAATTGGGTTTTCTCGAGGAGGTTTTTAACGAGGCGACGAGGAGGGCGTCTCGAAGTTTAAGTATTAAGTTCATCGACCGACCTCTCAACTACTTCTCCAGGTCGACCGATGAAGGGACTTGATAGACTAAGACTTCTCGAATGTATGCACGAACTGAGTGGAAACGTGTAAAACTCTCCAATGAATATATAAGAAAAGCAATTTACGCAAGAATATGATGTTCCTACATGCCTCCATCAAGTTTACACACTACGCCAACGACTTACATTCGAACTCGTTCGAATTATTATTTTTTAAGTCTACATTCGACCTTGTTTGAATCAACTTACATTTGATCTCATTCGAATTATGTTTTAAGTCTACATTCGACCTCGTTCGAATTATTTTTTAAGTCTACATTCGACCTCGTTCGATTGACTTACATTCGATCTCGTTCGAATCAACTTACATTCGACCCCGTTCGAATTACTTTTTAAGTCTACATTCGACCTCATTCGAATTGACTCACATTCGACCTCGCTCGAATTATTTTTTATCTATACATTCGACCTCATTCGAATCAACTTACATTCGATCTCGTTCGAATTATTTTTTATGTCTACATTCGATATCGTTCGAACTATTTTTTAAGTCTACATTTGACCTCGTTCGAATCGACTTACATTCGATCTTGTTCGAATTATGTTTTAAGTCTACATTCAACCTTGTTCGAATCGACTCACATTCGACCTCGTTCGAATCGACGTACATTCGATCTCATTCGAATTATGTTCTAAGTCTACATTCGACCTCGTTCGAATCGTCTCACATTCGACCTCGTTCGGATCGACTCACATTCGACCTCGTTCGGATTATTTTTTAAGTCTACACTCGACCCCGTTTGATTCGACTTACATTCGAACTCGTTCGAATCAATTCATATTCAACCTCGCCGAATCGACTAACATTCGGCGACGTTCGAATGTTTTAACGAACGACCGCGTTCGGAACAACTAAAGGTCAGGAAATCTTACAATCAAAACATCCACAAAAAAGTGAAAAGGGGCAATAGCATACAAAAAAAGGTAAATTATTTCATTCAAAACAAAACATCCTACAAAGGGCCTGAAAGACGCCCCCACAAAAAAGAAAGAGCAAAAACTAAGTGCAAAAACATCACGCCACATCATCTCCGTCATCACCATCGCCGCCATACTCATCATCGTACCAAGGATCAGAAGCAAACCCGTCCAAATCATCTTTGTCATCATCCATGCCAGGCGTACCGGGGTCATAACCACAGGAGTCACGAGCGTCCTCGAACTCCGCCTTAGAAGCCTTCTCGGCCATCATCAGAGCCCTATTTGTATCATGTTGGGCCTCAGCATGAACCCACTTTTCATACAACTACTGTGACACATTGGGATCAGTAGAAGTATGAGAGGTAGACGGTTGGGCCTGCTGCGCCTTCTCGGCTTTCAGGGCAGAAATCTGCTCGTTCAGGTCTGACAGCTCCACCTCCAAACCACCTATCCGCTCTTCAAGCCTCGCTTCCTTAAGCACTGAGGTTTTTTCCTCACTAGCCCGCTCGGACCTGCAGACGCGGAGAGTACCCCCTAATGCAGCCGCCTCCACCACGGAAGCCACTCTGGCTATCTCAACCCGCTTCAACTCTTCAACTTTGTGGGTCAACTCGCCCCTCAAACCGACGGCCCTAGCTTTACTCTGCTCAAGCTCGACCCTCAAGGATTCCACCTAAGCCTGAAGGTCAGCATTTTTGGCCATCACTCACTTCCTCACCTCGAGCTCGTCTTCTTTAGCTCTCACCGTCCCCTCAAGAACGCTGCACCTGCCAATAGTCCTCACGAGCTCACTGTCTTTCTCCCTCAGCTACTTATCTTTCTGTTTCAGCTCATCACGAAGTGTCTGAAATTGGCCGTCCTCGCCGAGTATGCTGACCAGCGTTCGGTGCTTGGAATAATATGCTCTGTATTTGGAATCCATCTTCTTGTAGAGGGCCGCCCTTTTCTCTTCCCGCTGATCACGCTCAATATCCAAAATGAGGGTCTGGTAGATAAAAGAAGACGGATCAGCAGAGGCAAACAACATAAAAGAAGTGAATAAAGTTAAAACGAGAAAGGAGAAGTTACTCGCAGGGCCATGCTGGAGATGCCCAATGACAGGTACACATCCTTAACCGTCTGCAGCGGCCTATTCTCGGAATCCGTGCCCAAAGGAGAGAAGGCCGAAACTACCCGTTCTGAATTAACCAAGAGGTTATAGTCCACGAGGATGACAATGTTCCGGTTAGACCCCTCATTCCTTATCTCTACTCCGGTGAACATCTTTTCAAAGGCCCGCACCTCCTCGGGGTCGATGTCGGAGCCTCACCCATCATCTTCTATGAGAACGGTTTTATCTCTCCCGTTCACAGACGTCGAGCCAACCTCAGTCGTTCGTGTACGTTCCTCCCCTGTGGTGGCCTCGTCCACCTCCGACGGCCTCTCCTCCGCGGCGACCTCCGGCGCGGGAGCATCCTCGATGACCAGCAGATGCATTGACTCTGCATCCAATACAACCGGCCTTGCGGGCATGGCAGCGGCCGTGGTGACCCTACCAGTCTCTAGACTCTGCCTTTTAAACGGAGCCGTCTCCTCCTTGTCGGGAGAAGACTCGTCGATCATGTGCGTAACCGGGCGGGCTGGGGACTCAGCCAACATAACGTCCGCTTGTGGGCCGGAGTCACCCAATGACAGGGTTTGAGGACGGTCACTCCTTATAGATTCTGCCAGTACGAACAGCATCCCAGCCGAAGTGATCTTCTGACGGAATGCAGGTACAGGAGCCTTCGCTTTCTTGGAATCCCGTCGACTTGACACAAATAGGAAGTCGTGCCAATAAACAACAACGAATAGTAACAGGCTATAACGAGGGCAAAACAATTACAAGGCTGAAATCTAACTTATCGGTAGAAGGTTATGGCACAAACCTCTTATTGAAGGACGCCCAATCACGAATCTCCATGGTGTGAGGCAGGACGCAAGCTACCCGGTCATCAATGTTGGCAACCATAGAAGGTGGACGTGTCTCAGATACAAAAAAAAATGAATGAGTCAAAAACATGAAGAAGGGTAAGAAAACGCACTTCAAATGGTAAAAGATACTTACGATTGAAGTTCCACTGCTCAGGGAACTCGCTTGGGTTCGCCACCACGTGCTTGGTCCTGATGAAGAAATAACTGAACCAGAACTGGCGGTTCGCTTTGTCATCCATCCCCGCCACCAGCCCTTTAGTTCCGGGTTAAAAAAGATTGAGTTGTTGAATCTTCAAAAGATCAAGTCAATTTCCATTAGGACATTTCGATACCAGTGTGTTAAAATCCAAGCACCAACTCTTGAACACATGTTATATTGTGGTTATTTATTGAAAGAATTGGATATTGTTAGAATCTCAGAATCTGAAATCTTTAGTTCTATCAAGGGTAACAATATCTAATGGATTTTCCCACCATCTTATTTTAAGATCTCAATTCCTCGAGAATTTGATGTTAGCTCATATTTATGAAGGGTCGGAAAGGTTAAACATTTGCGGGAGTCAATCGCTGAAGGTCTTGAAGATTCAAGATTGTGACGTAGAGGCGATTGATGCTCCAAATTTGGTCTTACTAGATTATGAAGGAAATGTTCCTGAGCTCAAAATTGCAAAAGCGTCAGGCCAATTGAAGCACCCATAAATCCATCTCCACTGCTACAACAAATTAAATGTTGCATGGTTTCATAAGTTGGGGGAATTTCTGTCAAATGCTACCTCTTGGTCTCACGTTCCCCTTTACTTTAGCAAATGCAATGAGATTAAAATGAAATATTTTCAAATGCACCATATAGTTGATAATATAAAGTCGTGAAGAAAGTGTCCGACAGTTGTTGATGCTTTGGTATGGAGTTGTCATCCTAGGAGAGACAACCTGCGATCAACAAGTGAAATGATTACATGTTTCATTGATTGTTTGATGTATATGAAAAATCCGAATCAGTCTATTTCTCATGGAAGCAAGCTTTGGCATTGTCAATTAAAAGAAGTAAAAGCATAAAAATTTAATTCGAAAAGTCATCTTGTGGAACTCAGAAGTGGAGAGCTGGCAATAAAGGAAGGGAGAGCGTTTATTTTTTATTAGATTGAACTGAACTTTATTTTTTATTTTCTCATGCGCGCTAAATAGAGCTCCTGAACCAGATTCTACAGCTTTTAGAGATAAGCAGAAGTTGTGACACTTCAATCACAGTCATTTAGTACAAGTATGCTAAAATTATAAGTGTTCGTTTGTTTCTGTAGCAGCTTGACGAAAGCAACATAGAGTATCGTTTGTCACTCCCCAGCGTAGAAATTTTATCCCTAGTACTCAACCTACTACATTAGATGTACTTATAGCAATGAACTCTGTTTTACTTCTTCTGAGATGCAAGCACTTCGCATGGAATATTGTTGTGGCTGCAAATCACTAGGCCTGTCTATCAAAATATATGAACAAAAGCAGTTGTTTGGTGGCCTTAGAAAATGCCAGCTTTTGTATCACCGTGAGGTACTTCTGCTAATATCTGTTTCATTACAATTTTTTTAACATTTAAGACCATGGGGTTTCTTAGAAAATTCGTGCCAGGGGTTAATGTTGTGTTTATACTAATTTTCTGTTTTCATAGTACTTATTACTGGTTATTATTATTACTTTTTCATCTATTTTCTGGTTCTTGTGATGTTGATATTATCTTTCTGGCTTTTGTTGTTGATACGGAATCGTATCGAGAACATGGGTAATGCGAAAATGCACGGAATAAAAAAGATAGAAGATTAGGGTTTAAAATAGAAAAAGACAAAAACCTAACTATGAACTAGTTAGACCCCTTGAATTTACTATGATAAACACTAATCAAGGAAGAACACTAATAAGAAACACTGATTAAGCTAAGTAAAGAATGCAATCCAAATCCCCTAGAAGATATATCAACTAGAACAACGAATTAACATTCTAACACAAGAGATAATCCAAGAGTATGAACATGAACTCATACATGATAAACCTAACATAGATAATCTAAAAACATGATAAATAAAGAGAAATAAAAGATACCCTAAGCCTCTCAAGGATTGGTCGTTGTTTATTGATTCATCATCAAAAGCTTCCTTTCAAAATGAGATGAGGGACTATTTATACTAGAGTGTTATTTAGGCTAGATGACTAAAATACCCTTAGACTAGTAAGGAAGCTAAGTAGACCTAAATTATAAGACTAATCACATGGAAACTTAAGAGAAAGACCGGCATCAAGAATCATCATATAAAGAATATCAAAATACTCAAAGTTACGAATCTCTACCTCAATGGCCTTAGATAAACACAGGATAAGCATAAGCCAAAGGTACATACCATTCTTGCGTTCGGGCAAAAGGAAAAGCTCTTGACAAATAATATGCCAAAGTGTTAGTTCAAGGCTTTCCTTACCCTTAACAACTTTTCCTTGTTGAACCTTCACAAAACAATCAATAAAGTTAAGTTCTTTTTGCCCATAGTGATCAATCAAAACTCCAAAGAAACAAACTTACATTTTCTCAAAGAAGCATTAGTAAAATCTAACGAGAATGTTCTTTCAAAAGTAGGAATAAGATTTGTATAAGAATCTAAATTTTATATGCACTAGTGATTTTTCTTTCATGATCTGTTTCTATATATGTTGATTGTTATTCGATTCTATTACTAACACACCCTTCTATGTAAGAAATTTTGTGTTCTCTCCGTTTCATTTTATTTGTAAAGTTTAATAAAGAAAAGATTTTTGAAACTTTTGCAGAGAGAGCTTGGACCAACAAGGAGGTGTCCTACTCGCATATGAAGGTGTTCGATTGCAGAGCTTTTACACATGTACCAAACGAGCAGAGAACAAAGCTGGATGATAAATCTGTTCCCTGCATATTCATCGGATATGGAGATGAAGAATTTGGCTACAGATTGTGGGATCCTGTAAAGAAGAAGGTCATCAGAAGCAGAGATGTAGCCTTCTGAGAAAGTGAAGTTGGAACTGCTGATGATATGAGAAAAAAGGCCAAGAATGGTATAATTCCTAACCTTGTTACTATTTTGTCTACTTCTAACAATTCCACAAGTGCAGATAGTAGGACCGACGAGGTTTCCGAGCAGGGGGGAGCAACCTGGTGAGGTTAGTGAGCAGCGGAAGCAACTTGATGATAATGTCGAGCAAGTGGAGCACCCCACTCAGGTTATATGTGTATGTGTGTGTGTGTGTATTATATACATATAACATACACATTCTATATATATTCTGGCTAGCAAATGCAATTAGTTTCGGTCAGACAACTAATATTTTTTTTCTTAAAATAGGAATGACCCAACCCAGCCCGATCCAATATACATATACGTAAGCTAAATTAATACTAAAAGTGAATTCTTCCCCCATAAAAAACTTAGTTCGTAATGCATGAGATTATAACAAAATAAAACAAAGAAATAAAAGATATAATTAGAGAGCACTTGAAATAAAAATACTATCAATTTGAATAAATATCTTGAAAAAAGGAAAGAAAGATAGAAGTATCGTGTTTTGAAGGATTTACTATTCAATTTTATTATTATTTTAATTTATATGTGTGAGTATTGGGTCGGGAGGGCCAGGTCGGGTTGAGTATTTGTAATTTTGTAATTTTTAAATTTATATTTCTTTTTTGTAATTTTTTTAAAAAGTTACTTTCTTTTTTGTAAGTTTTAAATTTATATTTTATTCATTTTTCTGCCCCCCCCCCCCCCCCCCCCATCCCCACCCCACTGCCTCCACTCCCCCCTCTCTCCCCCGCGGGGAAAAAATGTTTTTTTTATATTTTTTCATCTTTCGGTTTACAGGTTCGAAATTCTACAAGTTCCAACGTTATGAGTTCGGAGGTTTATGTGTTTGAAAGTTTACGGGTTCGAAATTTTGCGGTTTCGAAAGTTTAGCGGTTCGGAAGTTTATGACTTCATGTTTATTGTATCTAAATTATTTATGAATACTCTTGAGAAGTTATTTTCCTTAATTTGCGTAGCAAATACTGGAAAATGAATAAGATTACTACTTATTTTTAAAAAAAATATGTTTTTGAAAAACATTTTTCACAGAAATTTTTTTTCGTTATACCAAACACACGCTAAAAAGAGAACCTTTCTGGGAATCAAATCTAAGGTGGGTGACAACTTTCCACCCTAAAAGAAAAACAAAAACTCAACCAATGTCAAATATCTTTCTCAAGACTTAATCCAAACACTAAAGTTATTTTGACAAACTAAACTTAAGATTTACGGGGACCATCAATCTCTGTTATGCCCTCACAACTCCGAACCTTCAAGACCCCTGGGGATTGACTCCCCCGAATGTTAAAATAGATTTACAAGACATTTTGATGCCAAGATTGTTAAAATAGCAAGGGGTATAATCAGAGGCGGATCCAGGATTTTAAGATTATGGGTGTACCACGGGGTTTAACGTGGTGCTTATAAATAGTCAAATTTTTTTTGATCAATAATGTCAAATGATGTGAAAACATTTAGTATTTTATGACTTATTATCAATTTTAAATATTATTTAAAAAGGTAACTTATACACTTCTTAAACAACTCAGTTCTTACCATCAAAATTCAAAATAAAGAGGGAAAACATGCAATTAATAAATTAATACCATAAAATTTAAATCTTGTGCAAATTTTAGTGCAAAAAGAAGCACAAAAAATATTAAATAATCTTAACATATGACAAATTCTTTACATGTAAATTACTTACAAAAATAAACTAAAATATTCCTTAAGAAATTATACTAACAATTCAAAATTCTCTGAGGTAAAAGCAATTAAAAACTAACAAGCAAAAAGAGTAACGAAAAAATTACTCGAGAGATATGAATTGGAATTGAGGTTGGCATAAAATGGGATTAGGGGGAATAACAAACTGTAGGACGAGAACAAATGAAAGAAAGCAATAAGAAAGGAAAGAAAACTTTAGAATGAGAAAGTCTAAGAGAATTCGATACCTTGTCCTTGGGGAAGTAAACAATCATCTAGCCAGTGTACCACTTAGTTTTGTAGAACATGGGTTCCTAAAGTTAATATTAGACCATTTATGTAAATTATATAGATGGAAAAACTAATTTGACGGGAAGACCATGGGTTCACGTGAACTTAAATTTATAGGGTAGATCCGTCCCTGAGTATAATGAAGATCTAACATCTATATGTAATCTTTTACACCATTCTGAAGAGCAATGTCAATCCACTTATGAATCGAAAGAAAAACTTCATCCACAGCCAGACATAGAAATTGAAGATTCAAAATTCTCGATAGGAATTTCATCGTCCCTCTATCTCTCCAGGATTTTGTCCACTAATTTACGATCTTTGCAACCATGATTTCTGAATTCCAATTGGGGAAGAGCCAATCAAGCTTGTAGACATAATTTGGAGAGAATACTAATCTTGGTTGTTTCTATGATGCTAAGACAAAGAAAATAGCACGAGTTAATCAGTTTTCATACAGATAATCGAAAGATAATAACGGTTGCAAAGTCATTGAACAATAATCACTATTTTGCTGCAATACGAAAAGTTCCACCATAATATACTATAGATTGGAGCACATGTGTATGAACTTCTAGCATATTATGCCGGACCCGTATAATATACTGGAACTCCAGTATATTATGCTAGAATATTTTTCGGATTTTGAACAGTGTCTTCGTTCGGATTTATCTTTACATAAAAAGTGGCTAAAATTCGATTACTTTTGAAACTGTGGTTATTTTTCAATTACCACTTGTAAATTTGTGTATGTTTGAATTTTTCCCTAGTATTTCTAACAGACAAACCCAGTATATAAATTTATGTGTAGTAATTTACTAACTTTTTAACAAATAACATATAAACCCATCCACATCAATTGTCTATACTTTGTAGCATAACCAAAGTATCTATCATATGTGAGGATATCTGATGGATTTCTCCCACAACTTCTATCCAAATCTCAATTCCTCGATAGATTGAAATTAGTTAATGTTCCTAGGTTGGAAAGGTTTTACATTTGTAGAAGTAAATCCCTCGAGGTCTTGTATATTCGGGATGGTGAGGGCATAGGGGAGATTGATACTCCAAATTTGGCATCACTAGATTATAATGGAGATCAAGCTCCTGAGCTTAAAATTGCAAAAGAGCCAAGACAATTGCTGCACTCAAAAATTATTCTTCATTGCTCCTCCAGTTTAAATGTGGTGTGGTTTTGTAAGTTGAGGAAATTTCTATCAAACTCGACATCTTGGTCTCAACATGAATGATTTGCAACTACACCATAAAATTGCCATCCCCCAAGTGGACGTTTTAAATGTTGATATTATGTGGCAGTCTGGGAAGTGCCCAACACTTGTGGATGCTTTGCTATGAAGTTGTCATCCTAGGAGACTCAACCTGCAATCAAGAAGTGAAATGATTACATGTTTCATCGATCGTTTAATGTATATGAGGAATTACAAGCCCTTGCATAATCAATTAAAAGAAGTAAAAGTCTATAAATTTGATGGTAAACGTGAGCGGGAGCTCAAAAATGGGAAACTAGCAGTGAAGACCCTTACGAAGAAGGAGAAAGTTTATTTTTTACTAGATTGGTGATGCAGTTAATTAATCTCTATTTCAAATTGAATGTACTTATTCGTTAAGTTTAGGCCGAGGTTTGTTACTCCGTACTTTTAATCTCTCCCTTTTTCTTTTCTCTTCCCTCTTTCTTCCTTTTTTGCTTTCTACTTCTTCTTATTATCTTTCCTGAGCCGAGGGTCAATTGAAAACAGCTTCTCTACCTGTTAAGTAGGTTAAGGTCTGCATACAGACTACCCTCCCCAGACCCCATCTGGTGGCAACATACTGGGTTTGTTGTTGTTGTTCTTGTTGTTGGCATTGGATATTTTAGTTGTTGCAATCTATTGGAGAGTTGTGCATAAATCTCTCGAAAGCTCGGCTTATAGATGTTCTTAAAATCTCTGAATCGAACAAGATATATTAAAAAAAAAAAAAAAAAAAAAGAGACCTCATAACATCCTGTCTTGTAATTCAAAAGTTGTATATTGACTTATTTCATCTTACTGTTGTAATTTCATTTTGAGGCCTCAAAATATGTAGTGTGTTGAATAGAGAACTTGAGCTGCTTCTTATTTGCCATATTTCAATAGTTGAGTTTTGAATTACCTTTCTTTTGTAATAAAACCGCATGTACAGGAGGTTTAATTTCATATGTATATTTTTGTTGCTTTCATTGTGTGGCGCATTTATGATTTTTGAATATTGTCTTGCAGAAACTGCCCATGCTTGGGTGCTATGATTTGTTCGCTCAATAAAAACATGCATATATAGACGTGATATGATTATGGCCTTTCCTCAAAACTTGTTCAGCAACACGAGCAATTTGTCAGAGGCTAAGGCTGCACGAGTACGGGACTAAAATATGGTTCTTTTTTATAAGTAGAACATTAATATGTGTAAAAAAAAGAGTATTAAAATATATATAACGCCCAAAAACTGGCGCTATACATTAACGGTTACTCTGCCGTTAATGCATAGCGTCCAGTTTTTGGGTGCTATACATTAAAAAAAAAAATTAATGTATAGCGCCCAAAAACTGGACGCTATACGTTAATTTTTTTTTTAATGTATAGCATCCAGTTTTTGGGCGCTATACATGAAAAAGCTGACACATCAGGTATAGCGTCCAAAAATTGGACGTTATACCCCTTGTTTGGGCCCACCAATAATTTCTGGACGCATATAGTTGCACAGAATTTGGGGCTATACATAAAATTAAAAAAATCCATGGCTAGCCATTTCCTATATAAAGAGGTTAGGATTGTAGGAAAAATCATTCAAAATCTTTTTTAAGTCTTGTTCAAACGTTTCTTGTTGTTAAATTCTCTAGCATTTTTTCATTATGTCTGAAGAGCGTAGAATACGAGTTTCATTATATTGGAGGGGTGAGGTTGTGATGGAGAATAACTCTGTGGGGTACAGTTTACCTGCACAGTGTCATATTAAATTGCCACTTACAATGAAGTACGATACATTGGTATCGTTGTTATGCAAAAAAATGAGTGTGAGGAAACGTTCAGTGATACTTAAAGTAACTGGAAGATATCCGTATTCCGTCACTCTGCAAGGGGTTGCTTTTTACTCGGAGTTTAACATCGACGATGACGAAGCCTTGAGGGATTTTCTGAGGACTCCAGATGAATGCCGGGAATTTCTTGTAATCACAATGTTGGAGATGTAAGTCAAGGTCGAAGACGTTCCCAATAACGAGGTTGCGCGTAGTAGGGATAACCCCCAGTCATCGGGTGGTTATTCTGGAGCAGTTTTTGCCGGACAGGTTCCGGATGAAAGAGTTTTCCTTGATTTAAACTTATCACCGCCGGCGAATGAGCAGCGAGAAAATAATTTCTCTCTTGCTTTCCATAATTCACAAGATGAGTGGTAAAGTTCAATTTTTATTTGTGTTAATTATGTACATTTTTGGTGTATTGAATTTGTATTAACGCTCATATATTTAACAGGGGGTACCGGCCGGATATGAATTTTACAAGTGGTCCATCCGGGAGTCATCACCTAATTGAAAACGTCCATCGTGGAATTTCATCACATTACGACTTGTAAGTGAAGTGATATAGCTATATGGAAAGTATTTATTAATTTCAGTAGCTTATATTTTTGTTGGTTGTGCAGTGAAAGCGAGCAAGTTGAACCAGCCGTACTCACTCAATTGTCCGAAAACGACGTATTAAATCGGGATCTGGCAGATGCACAGAGTGAGGAAGAGAACAGTGATTACGAAAACAATGCCGATGAATCCGGAGACGAGACACCCTTTCCTCGTGAGGAGGGTGATGAGGAGGATGGGGAGGAAGGACCTGATTTGAAGAGAGAGTATGCTCCCCCCCCCTAGACGAAGAGCGTACGAGTCCGAAGTGTCGTTTCATTCAAGGGAGATTCCTTACATTGATAACTTGCCAAGCGTGCCGGATGTGGAAACTCTCACAAGGGATTTTGATGAAATCCGGACAGCAATGTGGGATGAGTCTAGACCAACGGTGCTTGAAAAGGGATGTTTTTTCCTGATAAAGCGCGTGTAAGCAGGGCTTGTAAAATGCACAACATAAAAGAGTGTCGTGAGATGATGGTTAAAGAGTCAAGTACGTTGGTATACAAGGCTACTTGCCGCAGGTGGTTTTGGCCATGTAATTGGATGTTGCGTGCAACCAAGAAGAAGACAGGTCTGTGGAAAGTGGGTAAATACATTCCCACCCACACATGCGAAATGGACACATTCAACGGGAATCACTTCAACTTGGATATTGACTTGATTTCTCTTGTACTTATTCCGCACCTCGAAGCGTCCATAAGGTATAAAATCAAAGAGTGCATTACATCAGTCGACCAGGAATATGGCCATACCATTACGAAAAGAAAGGCATTTCTCGGGCGCAAACGAGCATTTGAAATTGTCTACGGTAACTGGGATAAGTCATTTGCATCTCTGCCAAAGTACATGGCCGCACTGCAGCACTTTAACCCCGGGACAGTTGTTGAATGGAAGCTTGAGCGGAGTCCGGGAACACCAGAATACATATTCAATTACGTGTTCTGGGTGTTTAAACCAACAATTGATAGTTTTTTGCATTGCCGGCCCGTAATATCCATAGACGGAACTCATGTCTATGGAAAGTACGATATCAAGCTATTGATAGTCGTGGCAGTAGATGCTAATGGACAGATATTTACTCTAGCTTTTGTTGTTTGTGCCAATGAAAGCACAGAGACGTGGACGCTATTTTTGAACCACCTGAAAGAGCATGTTGTCAAACAACATTCCGGTATTTATCTAATACCTGATCGGCACAGTCGTATCTTAAGTTCTGTGGAGAACTTGTATGCATGGCAAGAACCTCATGCATACCACCGTTACTGTGTGAGGCACTTTAAGGCCAATTTCCAGAAGGCATATCCCAACAAGGATCTACATGATTTGATGTGGATGGCAGCAACAAACCACCAACAACATAAATTCCGGAGGCATATGGAATCTATCAGGCAAGAAGACGAGGCAGCCTATTATTGGTTAATGCGACATCACCCTGAAAAGTGGACTTTGCATGCGGATGGTGGCAGACGATGGGGAATTCTTACTACAAACGTGTCAGAGTCTTTCAACGGGTTATTGAAGTCGGCAAGAGGATTGCATGTCACAGCCATGGTGCGGATGTCGTTCAAGCAGATGGCGGAGAGGTTTGTTGAACGGTCTGCAGCTGCAACGGAATTGATGGAAAGGGGTGTTGAATTTATGCCAGTGCCAATAAAGAGATTTGAGAAATACAGACGGCGAGCACATTGGCATTCATTTTTGCAGTATTATAACGAAAGAAATGTTTTTGAAGTTCGCACCGCTATCCATAATAATTGGGGTAATAATGTACATACTGTAAATGAATCAGCAATGTTATGCTCCTGTGGAAAATGGTCCATATACCACATGCCTTGCTCACATGCCATCAAGTGTTTTCAACGTATTGGTTATGGGGAGACCAACTATGTTGATCAACAATATAGTATTTCCAAGTACCTAAACACATATAGTGGGCAGTTGCAGCCAGTGGGTGCTGAGCATTATTGGCCGCCGGAACCATTTAAAATGGTGTGTAACAAGTCCTATTTGCATCGAATACAGGTGCAGATGAAAACACGTATACAGAACCAAATGGATGTTAGTGATACCGTTTATGCGCGCAAATATGGTATATCCTCGCAAACAGGACACGACCGTCGAAAATGTCCTTCAGCTGGTTTAGGTGGCAATAGTAATCAAGCTCGTGGTGGGTGTTCTTATAGTGTGCCTAACTATCAATGAGTTTATGCTGTAATAATTAGTTGTTTTGTTCTTGTTGCCAGATTTATGAAATAAAATTATGTTTGTTAATGATGACATAAAGTTGTCTTGTATACATCATGATATTTAACACGCAAAATATAGCGCGATTAAATACTACGTTATGTGTCTATTTAGCGCGGTTAAATACTACGTTATGTGTGTGTATTGTCTTGTCGAAGTGAAAAAGCTGACCAGCTGACATAAAGTTGTCTTGTACACATCATGATATTTAACACGCAAAATATAGCGCGATTAAATACTACGTTATGTGTCTATTTAGCGTGGTTAAATACTACGTTATGTTTGTGTGTTGTCTCGCCTATAAATAACGGGCTCATTCTAGTTATTTTGTACGCTAAAAAATTCCTAATAGCAAATATTTCATTAAGAGCAAGGTTTTTTTAGTGCACAAATGTCTCGACCTATTCGTACACCAAGGTGCAAGTGTGGAAAAAGATACATGATGCAAAGCTGTTGGGACGGTGGTGAAGTTGGACGCCGCTACTGGCACTGTATGAACCAATTTTACAAGGTTCCCCACGAACCTATTTGCGATTTTGAGGAATGGGTTGATGAACCATGTTATCAGGAATGCTACAAAGAATCTTTGCAGAATCTTCATAATTTGTGTTTAAGACAATGGGAACATGAAAGAGAAAATAAAAGAGAGATTGCAGAGTTGACGGCGAAACTGAAGGAGGTAGAAGAAGAAAAAAGAAAATCCCAATGGAATTGTGAATCCCAAAGGGAACGTAAAAAATAACATAAACGGGAACTTGCGGAGGTGAAGGTGAAACTGAAAGAGGTAGAAGAAGAAAAAGAAAAACTGGAAGAACGATTTAAGTGGTTGGAGCGGAGAATAATGGGCGGCCGGGGCTAAACATTGACATGTATGTGTTTAGTGTATTTTTACCATGTCATGTATTTTTATTATGTTGGCCTGCTATGTTTGTGTTTGTGTTGTGTTTGTGTTGTAGTAATATTTTTCTTGTTTGTTGTACTGAACTTTATTTAATTGTACTGGAAGTTAAGTTTTAGTGCTTGTGTTGTTATATGAAACTATCTAACGAAAGGGGAACTAAAAAAGTAATGGGCATATTATATAAAAATCATTGTTAATGTATACAAAAATATTATTTACACCAAATACAACAAAAAGAAGGATGGTTGAATCAATGTATTTCGCATCCGGTGTGTCTCAACGCAGCAGCTGGCCTGAGGCGCATCCCATCCCGCCTGGGTACGCTATCGGGATCATCATCATCAAGTCGTCTCCTTATAGCCGGATGTGGCGCAGGATGACATGTATCAGTGGTGCTGTCAGGATCGATATAAGAGGACGTCGGTCCAGTAGAAGCCTACATAAGAATAGAAAGCTCAGTATAGAAAAGTACATAACAATTCACAATAATTTAAATTGTCTTACCATGATCTCGTCTGGCTCCTGAATGTAATCATATGTCGTAGCCACGTCAGCATCGCATGAAGCCTTAAAAAGGAAATTAATAAAGTTAAAGAAAATAAATAAGTTACAGTTAAAACAAATTCAAATTCAAATTCAATACTAATAAACTCATACCTGCGCATGTGATGAGGAGCCATAACTCAGTCGGCGCCCACTATGCAAATCTATGGTCGGTCGATCCTCATCAATGGTAGACGGGCCTGGAAAGTATCTACCCCAATCCACTCCTGGAAAGTGTGAATCCAAAATAATACGAAGCTCTACTCGGAAGTGGGACCTACGTTCTACACCTTTTGTGTGATGGGGGGACCCACAATTTTTTTTTAACAAGAAGTGGAGCAGCGGGTGGGGGGACCAAATGAAGAAGAAGAAGATAAACAATGAAGAAGAAGAAAAAGACAGTCTTCTTCAAGAAGACGATGGGATTTTTAAAATAAGGGGTATAGCGTCCAGTTTTTGGGCGCTATACATGCTGTGTCAGCTTTTTCAGGTATAGTGCCCAAAAACTGGACGCTATACATTAAAAAAAAATATATTAACGTATAGCGTCCAGTTTTTGGGCGCTATACATTAATTTTTTTTTTTAATGTACATCGTCCAGTTTTTGGGCGTTATATATACTTTAGTGCTCTTTTTTTTTACACATATTAATGTTCTACTTGTCAAAAAAAACCACATTTTAGTTCCGGACTCAAGGCTACTAATTGGCCTACTACAATGGCGTCACTCTAATGGATATGATAGAGTCATACTGGAATGTGATTCTAAATTAATGATACTATCAGAGAAGCGCAACAACTTATACATCAACACAACATTGTTATAGAGAGGCTAATAATGACTCGGATCATCCCTTTACCCTTAAATACCAGTATTTTGTTTGCTGAAAGGTTCAAACTCGTGGCGTGCCTGATGCCCTTAATCCATATATCATTATGGTTTTACCTCTAGACCAAAGCCTAGAGGCTAGGCGGCCTGATTATAGTACTCATATTGTGCCAAACACGCAATTCATATTGCGTTGGAATCTGTTTCAGGACCCGATCACGGAGTATCCTTGGGAGTGGGGCTCGACATAACATCTTGAGACTTCTAGTCTTATGTCCTCCATACAACAACCCAGTGATAATCCCACCAGTGGGGACTGGGTTGAGTGTACGCAGACCTTACTCCTATCCCGGAAGGGGTAGAGAAGTTGTTTCCGAGAGACCTTCGGCTCAGAGACAAAAAAGTCTTATGTCCTCCATAAAAGTTTTAAATGAAGCTGAAATGGTTCTACAAATGCCTAAAAACAATTAGGCAACAAAAACTCTATACCATATGTTTGGCTATAAAGGAGCAAAAACACCAAGTTCTCACACAATAGACCACAAGTCTCTAAATGCCGATTCTCTTATTAAAAACTAGAACAAGCCGCATGGAATATACTCAAAGTACATGCTAGGTAGAGAAAATGATACGCGTGATATAATATGTCAAACGATCTAGTGTATGTAACTCTTAAGAAACATTCTTCTCGCCAATTAAAAGAGCCTTGACGATCTTGTCTGCCATGCCATCAACCACCGGAAACATGTGACCAGCACCTGGAATTTCATGATATTGAATCCATGGTTGTCGTTGTGCAATATATCGTTGTAGAGTTACAGGTACGAGCTTATCCTCGTCCCCTTGCCACAGGTGGACTGAACCTTCATTGTTAGGAAATGGATTTTCCAAATCCACAGGGTCGAACTCCCATGCCCCGAAGCCAATCATTAAGTCACGGTGGAGTGACTCGTGTTGTCCCTGTTGTCTCACCTGAGCCTGTGATGCCGTGGAGTTCAGAGTAATAGTCAGGTACTAATAAGATAAGAATATCAAAGCTATGCAATACACAAACAGACACTAACAAGCAGCAGCATTCTCACTGATCCATGAATTTTGTCGACTTTTGATTGGAATGAGGGTCTGTAGTTGCATATACATAAGTGGTGAAAACTCTACTTCCACATTTGACCAATAACAAAAGAAACAGTATGTTAATGTGTTAAAGATGTGGAACAGTGTCCGCGGGAATGCTCTCACAGTTGAACCATTTTAGTAAAGCATATCTAATTATATGTACTATGGATTCAGAGATGTGATATGGGATGTGAGTGTTACACCGAGTTAGCACGAAATTGAATGACTAAAACACTTGTTCAATGGGAAGAACTCAATGACCGAGCCAAATGTTATCCAATACGATTGGATGATCAGTGATATTGTGATCTCATGAAAATAGAGACATCCAAATTGCAACATATGTTCAGGCTAGCATCTTGGAGAATCTTCTCCACAACAGAAACTAAAAATCTTTCAATTAATTAGAGCAAGAGCCTATCAGAGCATAAGTAAAAGTGCAATGGAGTTTGATATTAATCAAAACAACCTTTACATGTGCACTTGTAGTATGTTAGTCTCTTATCCTGTTTACTCTCCCGCTCTGTCCTAGTGGTAGAACATTGTAAAGTATCACGAATGTGAAACCACCCTCACACAGAATGGGAGTTAGGATGAAGGAAGGCAAGCCCCAGTGCACCATTTGTATGAGGCATTTCCCACCATGAAATTCCGTTGAGTGTTCATACTGGTAGTCGGGCAGCAGCTCATGAATGTCATCCAAGACTAGAGCCTAGCGAGACAACCACTAAACGTAAAATACATAAACCAAGCCTGATTGACATTCATTCTGACACCAATCGAAAGATGTAGCAGCTCAAGACAGGCCCCAGGCAGAGGCCTTTATCTCTCATGCTTAATGCTATCATCCTGTAGGATTCTCCCGTACAGCCTTCGGCCTAGGTGCTACATCTACTCAGGGCGAACTATCGCTCACTTTCTCTTCCTTTTTTTTTTTTGGGGGGGGGGGGGGGGGGGGGGGTTATAAGGACCTCAGTGTGAACTATCTCAAGGGTCCTTGACTAGTTTGCCCCTCCTTAATTCCTCTTTGCCCTTCTTTCGATTAAGTATTCTTTTCAAATTCAGTTTTATCCATCATTAGATGGTTACACCACTTTTATGCCGTATTACCTTCTTTTCTTCTGACAGGTAATGCCTCAGTATGTCATAAGATCACAAGATGAACAAGGCAAAGTTAAATGACTATCTTTTCGTGCAGTACGAGAAGAGGGATGATCTCAAGAGAAGAGCACTTACATAAAGGTCTTTTCTGGCACGATACGCGGGCATTAATTCTAAGTCTTGGGAAGAAAGAGCGCCAGGGTTATAAGAAGCAGCACTACAAGCTGGAAAAAATTTCTGAGTGTTCCACCAGTTGGTAAGCCACGGAAGGTAGTGAGCAACACGAAGATTCCATCTATCCTGAGGAAGCTGATGGCTGAATGCTTCGTTGGATAAGTTCGCGGGGAAATTAGGCCACCAGTAGTTGGTAACTGGTGCTAGAAGAGCCGCTCCAGCCAATCTGTTATATTTCACACGAGTAAAGCTTATAAGATGGATAAAACCAATTACTAACAAGAAAAAAAAGAGGTTGCAACAGCTGCTAGTTATCACATCTAACACCATCTGTTTTGTGTCATCTGTTCCCCTAACATTGTTATGCAGGGGCGGAGCTAGAAACCGACGTACAGGTTAGCCCGAACCCAGTAGCTTTAATCCAAACTTTGTATGTGTATTAAGAAATTTATTAAATATGTAGAACCTAGTTACTAACATCTTATGCTGCTATCCTAATTCAATTCAGAACCAACAAAGTTTAAATCCTGGTTCCATCTCTGTTGCTATGTCTATGCAAACGTTCCTATATGGGCCGACTCTCTGGCTTTATATAAGGAATAGTATAAATACCTGTGAGGAATATATTTCAGCAATGTCCAAACAGCTTGTCCCCCCATGGAAAATCCAACGACATAGAATTTGGACCCAAGTCCTAATTGATCAGCAAGTTCTTGTACATCAAAAGCCAAGCTCTTCACTGTTCGTTTCGGATTCGGATCACTTTCTCCATAACCAGGTCTATCAATGGAAACAATGTATACTCCCAAGCTTTCAGTAACCTCCTGTCAAAAAACACTCGTTTTATACCATAAATGTAAGGCCTTAGAAGGGTATAAGCAACAGAAATGACGACAAACTGCAGGTGTACAGATGAGAGTTACCTTAGAGAGGCCGGTTGCAACAACAGCATCATGTCTGTTCGAATCATACCCGTGAATGAACACAATCTTATGCTTTGCTTGATCTCTCGGTACACCATGCTCCTTGTAAGCCAAGTGCCGCCCGTCACTTAGTTTTATTCTAGGTGAGGTGATAGGAGGACCATCTGGGGTGCCACAAATCTTTGGAGGAGGAGGTTGAATAGCCTTATAAGCATATGCCAAGAATCCAACGAAGAGAACCACTAGAATTTTCCCAAACATCCCTGAAAATTTTCCCATTTTTTGCTATCATTAGAATCTTAAAACCAAGAAAACAAGAAGCAATCTCTTCTTTCCAGTGTTCAAAATCACATCAGAGACAAAAAATGCGAGGTGATTTCTTCCCAATGGGACTTGAACGAACCTATGGCTTAAAGCAATTTTTGAACTCCTTCGCGAACACAATTGAATCAGGGGATTCAACAGTTTATATATGACTAAGAAAGACTGTACGATATAATTTTCGGAAAACGGGATTCAGTTATACCCTCTTGCCTGAATCTTGCTACGCCCCTAGCTTAGAGGCACGCAAGTTGACCTAGACACCACTTTAACAAGAAAAAAACAATCTCTTCCTCGCACATTATTCAGCTAAATAGACCTAGGGGCGGAGCTAGCACAGGGGTTGCGGGTTCGGCCGAACCCAGTAACTTTGGTCCAAACTATATAATTTGTCTTAAAAATTCATTGAATATGTATAAATCGTTAATTTGGAACCCAGTAACATAAACGAAGTAGAATCCTTAACCAAGAAGTTTTAACTTTTAGCTCCGCCTTTGAATAGACCCCTCTTGTGCAATAACAATTTCACAGTAAATTTAGCAACTCAAAACAAATTTCAACCAACTTTCTCAAACTCTACATTTCAATGTATACTAAATTTACCCAGCAAATTCCAATAAAAAGAAAAAAGTCATTTACCATTGATACATCTTTTCTGACCATCTTGTCTATTAGATTATAACCTTCCTGATTCCTTAAAGTCTCAAGCAGAGGCGGATAGAGCCTTTGTTTAAAGCGTCAATTGAACCCAGTATTTTTGACCCAGAATGCAGATATATATGTGAAAAATATCAAAAATTCAACAAATACACATTTTCTGCGCCTCAAAAACTGCTTCTGCGTATACTCAAAAAGCACTTTTTTCCTTTCTAAAAGCTTGGCCAACTAATCAAGATATCTCCAACGACAATAACAACAAACCCAATTACAACAAGTGGGGTCTGGGGTGGATAGGGTGTACACTGTACACAAACCTTACCCCTACCCTGGGAGGACAAAAATGTTATTTCCGATAGATCCTCGACAAATTCTCCAATAACAAAAAAAAAAAAAGAGCTAGTAAAAGATTTAGCACCTGGAGGAAGAGGAATGGAACTCTTTTGCTTAGGCTTTCTAGTATGAGACCTGGCTGATGCTGCAGAAATTTTTCTGCTCATTTTTGCTGCCATTTTTTCTTCTCCCAAATTCCTCAAAGAATTTTATAAACTCTTAATAGGTGTATTTGGTAAGGTTTGACCAGTAGGCATTGCCAGTACTATTTCTTGATGTTGTCAACTAATCATTGTTTGTTTTCTTAGCATTAATTATGTTTGCTTCACATGCAAATATTTGTGAATTAATGTGATTCACAATTTAGTGCATTATTTTATTGGTCAAGCTTCTACGATCATCTTATTTTGAAAAGTATTTTTTATATAACTACTTTTGGCGAGAAATAATTTTTTTTGTTTATTAATATAAAGAGCTCTTTTTAATCTAAATATATTTTTTTCAAAATACTTTTTACTTCTACTCAAAAATAATTTTTTTTTTCTATAAGCATAGAAAACTTTAAAATAATACTTTTGGCCTAAAAAAAACTTCGCCAAATAAAATAATAATGTTATATGATTAACTACTAAAATTAAAAAAGAAAAAGAGTTGAAATATCTCGACACGTGCTTTCCCGTCAACATGAACTGGCAAGGATATTATTAATAGGAGAGAAAGTACAACATGCAAATTCAAAAGTTGTTCAAAAAAGAAAAGCAAAAACGTAAGACATGAACTTTCTTATTTTTCTCTTTTTGTCTAATTAACTTTTTAGGTTTTAGTCAACTTGGGGTTGTTGAACAACATTTTCAAGATTGAAAATTCTAGCAAACCACCACGTTTTTTGAAAATTTCAACTTTCCAAATTCTATAAATAGAATTATTTAATTCATCTTTAGCAGATGTATTTGGTCAGTATTCAGTAATTCTCTTTCCTTGAATTTTCATGACAATAAATCCCACTAGTGCTTTGTCAAGTATATATTTTCGAGCAAGTTCAGTTGCATTACACGCAGTGATGTTGAGCGCTCGGTTATTATATAAACCTTCACTTTGTCTATGTCTAAAGTGATAGTCAAAATTCAATCTTGTGGCTTTCATTCCTTTTGCTCTATAGTGTAAAAACCTCTTCGTTGAATTTTGTTCCACTAGGACTGCATTTGCGCAGGAGCGGAACATGGTCCGCAGGTGCGAAGGCCCAGTTCCAGCGGTTCACCGCAGAAGCGAAAAGATTGTCTACGAAAATGCGGTTAAGTTTCCGCAGGAACGAGAATCATAGAGTGAAAATGATGGATATCTACCAAATCTGATTCGGATACTATTGAATTACAAAATTTAAAAATGCACTTAAAAGGGGTTATTTAGAGAGATCTTAGGCGAAGGAGCTCACAAAATATCCTAACTCCAATTGTAAAGACCCGTAAAATTTCTTGCTTAAAATAATGCCTGAATAAGTCCCCGAGTTGTTATCTCGGAGGAAATTCTTAAAACGGACCTTGATTTTGTAAAAGTACCCCGGGAATAGGAAGAACTTAATTTTTCCAGAAATTGAGTGTTATGCGACGCACTATGCGATCGCATAACGTGTATGCGGACCGCATAGTGATCGCATACACGGGCAGGTCGCTGCCCAACTGAAGGGGTGTTATGCGACGCATAATGCGATCGCATAATGTGTATGCTGACCGCATACCCGGGCAAAATGTTTTCAAAATTTGGCCCACCTGGGAGCCATTCTGCGATCCAATATGCGGACCGCATGTCAG